>JALIZH010019496.1:0-59799 GCA_030522465.1 Rhipicephalus appendiculatus | reverse complement strand
GGCTCTCCAGTATTCTCGAGGTATTCCGCAACGCTGGTCTACAGCTGAACTCCTCCAAATGCCGTTTCGGCCGTCGTGAAATAACTGTACTTGGTCACCTCGTTAACGCCGCTGGTGTCCAGCCCGATCCCGAAAAAATTCGCGCAGTGACACAATTTCCCGTACCCTCTTCTGCTAAAGATGTCCGGAGCTTCCTAGCTTTGTACTCCTATTTCCTCCGCTTCATCCAGAATTTTGCCGATATTGCGCGTCCTCTCACAGAGCTACTCAAAAAAGACGTCAACTTTACTTGGGATTCGCCTCAAAGTGCTGCATTCTCGGCGCTCATCGCTGCCCTCACCACTTCGCCAATATTAGCCCACTTTGATCAGACCGCACCGACAGAAGTTCGCACTGACGCGAGTGGCCACGGGATCGATGCTGTTTTAGCTCAGCGTCAACATGGACGAGACTGCGTCATCGCCTACGCCAGCCGCCTTTTGTCCGCTGCAGAGAAGAACTATTCAATCACTGAAAGAGAGTGTCTCGCTCTTGCTTGGGCTGTTGCTAAATTTCGCCCGTACCAGTTCGGCCGCAGTTTTACTGTTGTAACTGACCATCACGCGCTTTGCTGGCTTTCTTCGCTCAAGGATCCCACGGGCCGCCTCGGTCGTTGGTCTCTCCGCCTCCAAGAATATACCTTCTCGGTCATGTACAAATCTGGTCACCTCCATCAGGACGCCGATTGCCTGTCCCGGTATCCAGTGGATCCGCCAGACGCCGCAGAGGGAGCCACTGAGACTTGCGTCTTATAAATATCAGATTTTATTGATATAGCTTATGAGCAACGCCGCGACTCGGCTTTACGTCCTATCATAGAAAGTCGGAGTTCCGCTACTCCAAGCACTTCTCTGAGCTTGTACTTCCTTCAGGACGGGGTTCTCTACCGCCACAACATGCGTCCCTACGGCCCTGACCGCCTTCTCGTCGTGCCTTCCCACTTGCGGGTAGACGTCCTCCGCCAGCTTCACGATGAACCTACCGCCGGTCACCTGGGAGCCACCCGCACTTATGGCCGCGTCCGGCGCCGTTTTTTCTGGCCACGCCTCTATAGCTCTGCGCAAAAGTACGTTGGCAGCTGCGACCTCTGTCAACGTCGAAAACGACCAACAATGCTTCCAGCTGGCCTCCTTCACCCTATTGAGATCCCTGCCGAACCATTCTACCGCGTTGGGCTCGACCTTCTAGGGGCCATTTCCCACTTCTACATCCGGGAACAACTGGGTTGCCGTAGCGACCGACTACGCGACACGTTATGCGATCACCCGCGCTCTTCCCACCAGCTGCGCTACCGATGTCGCCGACTTTCTACTGCATGACATCATCTTGCATCACGGTGCTCCTCGACAGCTCCTCAACGACCAAGGCCGATACTTCTTATCCCGCGTCATCCAGGATATTGTTCGTTCCTGTTCTACGAACCACAAATTCACAACGGCATACCATCCACAAACTAATGGGGTTACAGAGCGCCTGAACCACACTATCACCGACATGTTGTCGATGTATGTTTCTGCAGACCACCGCGACTGGGACGCAACGTTACCCTACGTCACATTCGCTTATAACTCCTCCAGGCATGACACCACAGGCCATGACACCCCATTTTACCTTCTTTATGGACGTGAACCATCTCTGCCGCTGGACACACTCCTTCCCGCTGGTTCAAGCTCACCTGTCACTTACGTTCGCGACGCCATAGCCCGAGCCGAGACAGCACGACAGATCGCCCGAGAAGGGCTCATAGTATCTCAAGCCTCTCAAAAAGACCTGTACGATCGCCGCCACCGGGATGTTTCGTATACACCCGGTTCACTCGTCCTGTTGTGGACCCCATGTCGTCGCATCGGGTTCTCCGAAAAGTTCTTATTTCGCTATGACGGACCATACAAAGTCCTGCGTCAGGTCACTGATCTCACTTACGAGATACAGCGGGTCGTCGATTCAGTGCACGCAACGCCACCACCATCTACTGTTGTGCAAGCCGTAAGACTGAAGCCGTATGTGCCATCTAACTCTCCACTTCCGTGACAAGCGCCGGGTCGGCGCTTTTGCGCCCCGGGGTAGTGTCACCAGGCAGTAGTGGGTTTGTGTTACAAGGCAGTAGAGGGTCTCGGTCTGAGGGAGAACTACGAAGTGTGAAGAGACAGGCTTGAGCCCGCCATTGTGTCAGCCATTGTCACCGCCTGTAAATATTTAATATACGTTTTCTCGTAGCATTATAAAAGGTGTTTTGTAAAGACTGCCGAGTATGTGACCATGGCGCCGTGGATAGCGTGCCCGGCTTCTCTTGTCGCAGACAAAGAGGTCGCAGGTTCGACTCCCGATGACGGAAATTTTTCTCTTTGTCTCGTGATCATGTGTATTTTTTCGACGTCATTTCCGTGACGGATATACGTCACTGAAGTCTCGGTGTACCCCGGCATAAAACACTTTCGGGTTGAAAACCTTTTCAACATTCCTGAGAAAGATCGTTTTCCTACAGGTGGCGCAAAAGAAGAAAAAAATAGTTAAAGAAGCAAGTTTTTTCAAAAAAGCCCATTTTCGAAAAATAAAATAAAAAAAATACTCCGGTCTCAATTTTGAGAAATTTTTATCGATGAGCGCTATGTCACTCAAAGGATGGTTTTACCATCATATGTCCTCGTTTCCTTTGTTCACGAAATAACGGGCCAAAATGGCACTTGCTGTGTGTGCTCACTTCGGTGTCAATGATGGTTGTTATTAGGTAATATTCAGCGTAAATCTGCAGTTTTAATTATTCCGATGCAGCAAAACTTTGATTTGGCGGTTTATCTTCAGGAAAAATGTATTCTCAGATTTTATTTGGGTCTGGCATATGCAGGTCGGGCTGCGTCCGCTCTCTGAAGGGCTATCCCGTACACAGTTTGCAGCCAACAATGTCGCCTTCAAGCATCATAAGAAAGGTGGACGTGCCTTTTCAAGATATCAATCGCTTCGCCTTCCTGAAGAAATGACTGGTCAACCTCATCGCGATTCTCATAGATGTCGACAGGTTTCTTTCTTGAGGCACGCAAAGCAGTGCTAGCAGACGTCGGCAGTGTCGCGGATATCCAGCCTATGGCAGTAGCTTCCGCAGCTAGGCAACAACAAAAGCGGCAACGAAACAAATTTATGCAACGAAAATGTTTTTTTCTGATCAATATGACCTGAGAGGCATTGGATGGTGTCACAAATTACGTCCGCGGAACTGAAATGCGTTCTGCACTCATTTCGTTAAATGAAATGGCGTCAGCATTGGATCTGACGGCACTTTTGTTGGGGATTTTAAAAAAGTTCGTAAAGCTGAGTAGTTCATTTAACTGACGTTAGATCAAGTGGTGTTTTACTGCACATATAAAGAGCGACTATAGTGAATTCTTAAGTAGTCGAAACACATAAAACTGCCTACACTTCAATCGTCGCAGTATGAAGCTTGTGTCCGAGAGAAACTATACTACTGTTCGATAGAACGAACGTGCCCCTGGGCTTGCAGTAATGCATAGATGACGAAGACCCGCACCGGAAATGCTAGAGAGCCCGTGTTTATGCGGACATTATATTGCCTTGGCAGAATGTCGACGTTCACTACTAATGAAGGCAATAAATATTAATACAGATCGAATGAAAAACATCTTTATAGCTCAAACGTAAACATTCGGCAGAAGTCTGCCTGGTTGGGAAATAGACTATAGAGAAAAGGCAAAAACGCCAACCAAGAGTTTATTTTAATTTTAAGAACCCGACGTTTCGAAGCCTGACCGGCTTCTTCTTCAGGGGTGAGAAGGCCCGAGACCTACGGCGCTTATATACGCCTTCTTCTTGCCGAAACTTTGCGCAAGCCCTGGCAGTAGAGAGAGGGCAGTGTTCCCGTGGTGCGATTGATGTTTTCGGCTGTTTGCTGTATATGCCACGACTCGAGGAGGAGCCGCCGGCGAAGGTTTCTTTCTTCTTCGAGGATGACTGCGTCGTCCGGACTAATCCGGTGATCGAATCTCTCGCAGTGTTCCGCTAACGCACTCCGTTCGCTGTTTAGTTGACGGAGGTCGTTCTTGTGTTGCAGCATTCTCTCTCGGAAGTTCTTTGTTTCCCCAACGTACGCGGCGGGGCAGTCGGAGCACGCGATCTTGTAAACAACGCCCTGTGCTTTTTCAGCCGGTGCGCGGTCTTTGGGACGAGGAATGAAGCGGCCGATGGTGGTGGCTGGCTTGTGAGCTACGTCGACCCCCTGCCTTTCTAAGTATACGGGCTATTGTTTCGCTCGCGCCCGCGATGTAGGGAATTGACACTCGGCGACGTTGCGGCGGCGCCGTTGGAGACCTTGTTTCGCGGTCCTTCTTCCTGCGTAGGGCCTTACGGATAAAAGCCTCTGTGTAACCGTTGGTGCCGAGGTCACGGATGATTTTTGCCCTTTCTTCCTTCTGCCGTCGTGGGGACGAGCAGACTCGTTCGGCCCTGTTGACCAGGCTACGCACGACGGAGAACTTGTGACAGGCGGGGTGGGCTGAACTGAAGTGGATATAGCGTCCTGTGTGCGTCGGTTTCCGGAAGACGGAGAATGAAAGGCTCTGTCGTTGCCTTCTCACCAACACATCCAAGAAGGGGAGGGTTGATTGATTCTCCATTTCCGCTTTATAGCTACACTATTCCACCTTGCATCAAAAGCAACTAAGAACAAGAGAGATTTACTTCAGGTTTTCTATTCCTGGACACTGACAGGATCTAGTCTAGGCCATTTAGAATCAGCTTGTAAACACGCCTTCTATATCTTTTCAAGGTCACTTGTTTAAGTAGCCGAGATGTTTAAGCCAATCATTAGTTCGTGCAGAGCGACCACAAATTATCATCACGATGCACCGGCACGCGCTCTCTTCGTCCTCTTCTTCATCATCATCCTTTTTTCCGTCTTCTCTTTTGCTCCCAGAACACGTGCGCCGATTTCTCGATGCAATAGCTGCGACGGGTGAGAGAACGAGTACATAGAGAGAGAAACAGAGATAGAGAAAGAGATTATTGCTTGGGGAAAAAATTCTCGGTGAGGCAACATTCGAACCCGCGTAACCGCGATCCGAAATCGAGCGTCTTAACCCCTCGCCTATCCAGGCATGCTAGCAAAGCATAGCCTAACGTTGTTTAGTATATGATAGCAAGGTGTGGCAAGTGAGAGCAAAGAGGAGGGAAAAGCCGAGAAAAGAACGAGTACCAAGAGAAAGAAAGGAAAAGATGGAAAGAAAGAGAAGAAAGCGAGAAAAAAAAATAGAATGACAAAGGAAGAAATGGGCAGAAAGAGCAAAAAAAGGCACACAAAGGATACAAAAATAGAACATAGCCCTGTACACCAGTGAGCAGAACTATCCAGACCACGCGGGAAAGTGCGAAAATTGCCGTCGGTGCCGTTTAGTGGGGAGCCGTCTGTTGTCGAGAGCATTCCTCAGGCGAATGCCCGGCCACAGGAGTGCTCTCAACAGCGAACTGCTCGCCACTAGACGGCGCCAACAATAATTTGGACACGTGCTCCAGTGGTCCGTATACATTCGCTCTGCTCCGCTGCTGACCCGAAGGTCGCGGGTTCGATCCATGCCACGGCGGTCGCATTTCGCTGGAGGCGAAATGGTAGAGGCCCGTGTACTGTGCGATGTCAGTGCACGTTAAAGAACACCAGATGGTCGAAATTTCTGGAGCCCTCCACTACGGTGTCTCTCATAATCATCTCGTGATTTTGGGACGTAAAACGCGAGATATTATTATTACTTTCGCTCATAGCTGTATATTATAGAGTAGCAAGGGGTGGGAAAGAGAGAGGCGAGAGAGTAAACACCTAGCTAAGCCAGGACCGCCTGCAGGGGTACCCACCAGCTATGTTTTGTCCCAGCCTTGCGAGACTCAGCGCAAGCGGCGCTAATTTTTACTGTTTGAAGCAGTAATTGTGTTCAGACATAACAGCGTATTGTTAATAATGGAAGTAGAAAACAATGAAGTACTCTAAACGTAAGAAAAACTTTTGTTTTGATGTGCAAGAGTAATGTGTCGCTTTTCCGGAAGTTGACTAATGATTTCAAGGTGGTTGTAGGAGAACTTAAAATATCGGTTCCTGATTATTACTCCGTACCAATTGTCTTGATCTTGTTAATCCCCCCATGGGTGGAAACAAGCGGCTTGAGCAGCACTGAAAAAAAAAATAATGACCCCCTGACAAATTACTGTATACTACACGAAAACCTCGGCGTGACCCCATTACACGTCTGAAAACACGAGGTGTGCGGCATAATTTCCTGGTCATGCCTGACAGTTGGTTACCTGTAGAAAAGAATAGTTTAAACACAGGCGGAAACCTAATGGCTAACTGACGTTCTCCTCATGGCTAATGGTGTACGAATTTTGTTTAATATCGAATGCAGAGGAATATTGTCGAGATTACATGACACGTGTTGCATAACTCGGAGTGTTTAAACACAAGTCAATCGTAGCATTGTTGGTTTGTTGGGCGTGACGGAATGCGTTGAACTTGCGTAGCGCAGGCGGTAAAGATAAACATGGCATCCATAAGAGCGTAGTCATCAAAACTTTAATGAAATTCTTAACTAAACAAGCTCAGTAAACAGCAGCGGTACACTTTACTTTGCTCAGCGCTTCGCGGTTTCGTTTTCCCTTTTAGATGCGAAGCATCTTACGCTCGGGGCTTTGTCTATCCCTCCCTCCCACGTCCCTTCCGCGTCCCGCGTCCGGTCACTTTCATGTAGTAGGGAAGCACCCACTATGCGAACCAGAACACGGTTGTACAACAAGGCCGTCCACCACCATTACAGTCAGAAGAGTCATGGCCGAGAGCACAGAGGGGCTGCTTAACAATGGCTGGGCAGGTGGTGGGTGCTAGAAAAGAATAGTACGTACTACCGGTGGTGTCTGTCGCCCACGTT
The DNA here is from genome assembly GCA_030522465.1 of Rhipicephalus appendiculatus. Classification (NCBI taxonomy): domain Eukaryota; kingdom Metazoa; phylum Arthropoda; class Arachnida; order Ixodida; family Ixodidae; genus Rhipicephalus; species Rhipicephalus appendiculatus. The sequence goes on along the minus strand of JALIZH010019496.1, from coordinate 52,843 downwards.
GACTCCATTCCTTGATCTTAAAACTTGGAAGCGCAAAATCGACGAGGACTACGAAGGAACACAGATACACAGGACAGGCGCAAACTCGCAACTAAGCTTTATTCAGAAGTCTCCCTAGATATATACACAGCAGAGTGGCGCGCGCAGGCGCACTGCTCATCATAATCTACAACGCTAATCAGGGTCGGCAAAGCAACAAATAATCATATCAACCAAGTTTCTAAAAACAGTTTTTCATTACTGCGCAGCACAACAGAAGTGTCACTGATACACTGACCTTCTTTCTTTTTAATGGAATAGGCCTCCATTAGTTCTCTCGCCAGCGCATTTCCACTTCTGCCCAGAATACGAATGCTAGAGAGCACCGGTTCACATGCACAGGCCCTACAATGCATAGGCAGATGAAACGTCAAATTATTTTCAACAGATCGGTCATGTTCCCGTGCTCTTGATCTTGCTTGCATGTGTTTGTGGGGGCTTTGTCCGTCCCTCCTTCCCGCGTCCCACACCCCCTCTCCCTCCTCTCCTACGCTCCCCCCTTTCTCTCCTCTAGGAATCCTCTACTCCACGGAGCGGCGCCCGCGTCCCACAGCGCATGCGCATCCCCTCCCCCCATCTCTCTCCTCTCCTACGCTCTCCCCATTTATCTCCTCTAGGAATCCTCTACTCTACGGAGCGGCGCGCACGACAGGTGGTGCGACAGCTGCATACTCTGCTGGGGGGCGCCACGGCAGTTCCGCGGTATGAAAATCACGGAGCGCGCGCGCCCCATTCTCTCTCCTGTGCAGCGCCGCGATGAGCGTTCGGGCCGCTGCCGCGAAACGGGAGCGGCGACGTTTCTCCCGCTCAAGCTAACCATCTCCCCGCTGCTTCGCATTCACACATCGTTCCCTTTAGCGGGAGATGCAGAAGATTTTGTATTTGCCCGCTTGTGTTATAGCGTTAGGCAGGATTTCGTTGAAAACAAACCATCGTCGAAGTGGCGGCGGTGGAGCTATTAGCTTCTCTCCCTCACAATAAGTCCTTGCAAGCCAACGTCGCCTAAGGAGCGCTCACTTCGATGTCGAATGTACCACAAGCGAAAGAACGTTACCTAGCAAACAAATCGCATCAGTAGCCGTCGTTGTGTCCTCAAGCCGAGGCAAACCGCACTCGCGAATCAAGTAAAGCGCCACAGGACATCCTGAAGGGGGAATCTGTATGGGGCGAGCATCCAGTGAAGCAAACAACGACGAAAGGAAGACAGAACGGTACGCAAGCAATCACCATCACGAGTAGAAAAATAAGGAAAGAAGGAGGCGAAAAACCGAAAGTACGAAGGCTGCGCAGCTGAGTGGGCGCGTAAAAGGAAGTGCCTACAGGGCGGAAAAAGTGGCATCCGCTTGCCCTTCTACAACGTCGCCCTAAAGTGTGACCAATAAGTGTGTGGCACGACGATTTCTATCGCAAGTGAGCTTAGATATAAAATTGAAAGCGAAATAAAGTAAGGCCAACCGCTGGATATAGCAGGCAGGTGAAAATAAAAGAAAAGCTGGAGGCGACTTTGACTAGAGGCAGTGAGAGTGAAGCGAATTGATGACAACGAAGCAGTCACTTCCAGGAGAAAAAACGAGAAAGTGCCTACACCGCACAAACAATGACTGCAAGACAGAAGGGATAAAAATACAAATATTATAAAAAAGGCAATCGGATGTCCAGTAGCGGACATCGTATTTCCAGGCATCGTATTGCCTCGGATACCAGGGGTACGGCTGAATGAAACAAAAGAAAAGCTAAAAAAAGTTTAGCGACGCAAAAAAGAAAAAAAAGAAGAAAAGAAGGACGACTGGATCTGCAGTAAGTGGGAGCTAGAAAACAGTCCGCTTAGCCAAAGAAATATCGCTGCCTTCGTGAACAATAGCAAAATATATAATTCCTCGATTTCTCCTGAAAGCTCGAAAACTCTGAGGTGGAGTGGAAAGGTGCAACCAGGAATACATACACATGAACCGAGGCGGGATAAGTAAAACAGTGGTAGTGCATGGTAGAAAGCCAACGAACGATTCGGGAGGTCCAGGGTTCGACTCCCAGTGCCGCCTAACAGCTACCGGTTGTTTGCTAGTCAGAGAGGCACCCCCTGTCCGGCACTCGCTCGTTTAATGGTAACCGTTTCGAAAAATAACGTTCTCTCTCTTCTACATTTCTCTCCTCCACGACGCTACGCCCGAGCGGAGATATATGGGTTGCAGAAATTACTTTTTTTAAATGCGAATGCATTTCATAGTCGGGCTATGTCAGGCATCCGGCGTTGTCTAGCGTTGTCCAGCGTTGTCCGCGGAGGAGGAGGAGGAGGATAGGTTGAGGAGGTAAGCGCCGGCAGGTGTTAGATGTGAAGCATCTTATGGCGAAGCTTGATCCGGTGGTGGTGGTGTACCGGCGTGACCACCCTTACTGCGCATGCGCAAACCCTTTAAAAAAAAAATAAAAAACCTCCTCTCTCCCTCTCTCTCCTCTAGGCATCCCTCCCCGCGGCAACCACACTCTCACTGCGCATGCGCATCCCCTCCTCTCTCCCCCTGCTATGCTCCCCCCTCTCTCTCCTCTAGGCATCCCTGCCCGCAGCGTCCACACTCCCACTGCGCATGCGTGCTCCCCTCTCTCTCTCCTCTCCTACGCTCCCCCCCCTCTCTCGCCTCGCGACGCCGACACAGGCAGCGTCTGCTAGCGAGTTTCTTGGTTGAAAAAACCGACTGCTCGCGCCGCACAACCGTTCACTGGCCACCCCGTATGTATGGCAATGGATCTTGACCTCCAAGGTGGTGCCGGTGGGAGATTTCTCCTGTGCGTTGTTGAACAATAAAAATTCGCAGCGTGTGCGTTAACTAAAGGCGGACTGCGAGTCTCTGTGTCCAGTCGGAGTCTTCTGTCTCTCATTGCACATTAGCAGCGATTGGCATGTTCCAGTAGGAAACACCGCTCCATCGCTGCGTGCTTTACGCATCCCCAGTTTTCTCTCCTGCGCAACGCTGCGATGAGCGCCAGCGTCAACGCCGCCGCCGGTGTAAGCGTTAGCGCCCACTGCTTCACATCTACACATGGTTTCCTTTAGCGGAAGATGGTGTAATTTTTTATCTCTCCGCTCTCACTCCCTCTCCCATAGCAACAGCTGCGGGCGCGCGCGCTTATCCTCGCCCCTAGCAACCGGAGCAGGTGGTGCGGGCGGAGTAGCGGAGAGTGAGTGGAGAGGATGAGCGCGCTCTGGAGAAGCTCCGCCGAGCTTCCGCATAGCGGAAGCTCGGCGGAGCTCCCGCGTGTGTGGAGAGTGTAGCAGAGGGTAGGTGCAGTGCTTCGCCGCTCCTTCTCTCGCTGTTCGCTCTCTCTCCTTCCTGCGCCCCACACTCCCATCCGCTCGCTAGCACGTATATATAAATGGAGTGAAGCGCGCGCGAAATGCATTCGCATTTCCTCACGATTCCCTTCGGGGAGGTGGGGGGCATTTTTTTTAACTTCAAAGTGCTATGCCTCGGTAGAAGTCACGCAAAAGTGTGGAGAGCAAGCTTTCGGTAAAATAAACCACTGGGGTTCTTTTTCTAGCCCTCTTGAGCACTGAATCAGTTGTTTTTCTTCATTTGCTTGTTTCCTATTTTGTTCTAACGTAGTTTTTGTCAATTCCTGGAAGCTTCAAAAGAGTGTCACCTTCCTTACTTCCGGAATCTTCAGCTCTCACTAGCTGCAGTCGCATTCATGAGCACAAGTCTCTTTAAAAAAAACACGTAAGCATTTATGCATCTTCAAACATCAACAGTCAAGTGTGCTCAGAAGACACAGCAGAAACAAACAAAATCTAATATACAGGGTGTTTCAAAAAATGTGTCGAATATTTTTTTTAATCAGGAAAATGCGGTGTTTGCTCGCTGTCTTCACAGTTGCTTTTTCTGTAGCGGCAGGCATCTTAAGATGGATGAAGACGTAATTTGGGACAGTAAATACGAAAGCTAAATTAATTATTTTTGATTTATCGAAACTAGGTGGTTAAGTCAATGGGAGAATTGAAGTACTTCATGCGAAAAATCCATTTCAGCTCTGAGATTTCGAAAAAGCGGCCTTGAGGAATAATTGCGAAATAATGAAATTCTCCCAACCTCAGTGGCGAAACCGAAACCAAAACGCGGAAGAGCGCAACTGCCATATTCGTCTGAGACGTCCAGAATGAGTGAACGTCATTGTATCAACCATCAACCGACTTCGTTGTCTAGGTGTGTGGACTGCGCTTGCAATTATAGTACGCATGACGCACATACGTTAACGAAGGGAGATGAACTGCACCTCTGTAACCGTTGTCTTGAAGAGTGACGCCATTCTAGTCGTCTGCTTGTTGCGCTCGTCAGTACTTCGGTGTCGGTTTCGCCGTCGAATTTTCCTGAATTTCCTTAAGCCGCAATAATTAATAGAGGCCGCTTTTTCTACATCTTAAAGCTGCAATGGGTTTTTCGCATGAAGAATTTCTATTCTCGCATTTGACATAGCCGCATAACCCCTCTAATTAAAAAAATGGCGTCTTCAACCATCTTAAAATGTAAGTTGCTACACAAAAAGCAACTGTGAAAACAGCTAGGAACTATCGCATTTTCATGAGTTTTTTAGGATATTGGACACATTTCTTGAAACACCCTGTATATGATGGTGAAGGAACACGTGTGAAGAAATCCATTAAGAAATGCAAGTGCTGTTTGGACAGGCCGATTTCTGTCTTGTTTTTTCCCCTGTACTTTTCTGAAGTACATGTCATAGCACAGCGCTACTCCTGGAAACACAATAAAAAAGAGCTCGCATTACAAATTCAATTGGCATTTAGTAAGCAAACTTGAAAAACAAGAGACGAGCTCGAAAGACCACAGTAGAAACAGAAGTTTCGGGAAACGCTAGATACAACTAGCGAATCTTCAAGGATTTCTTTCTGCGCCAGAATTAGTACCGGCTGCGTGTCAACTTCGTCACATTGGTGACAGCCGTGTTATTACATAATAATATGGCTTTCAAGAAAGCTATATTTTCTTTTTTATGTAGGCCCCTCACTCTGCTTCTATTTTCCTGCGTCGCCTAAACGCTTTAGTTCAAGCAAATTATAGTTGAGGGAATGGCTGAGTTATTTTTCACGCTTACAGTAAAAGAGTAAAAATGCTGTGTAAGAAAAACAGTTTCAGGAATGCGGCTCACTCCAAATTAGCTTTGTGCATTAAACTAAGATTCCAAGGACTGCCGCCAACTGTATATTAGTTCTGGAAGGTTCCCTTACCCAGTGTTCACAAGTGAAGAAAAAAAACCTCTCTGTGATGAGGTTTATTGGGGGTTACGAAGGCGTAACGAACGAAGACCGTACGGTAAAGCAATGCACGGCTGGCAAAAACGGCACAGGCTCTCGCGCAAACACAGCGCGGGTCTTTTCTCGTCCTCTTTCACAGGCGCATACCCGCTGGTGCATCTGCTCCACTACAATACCTCCGGAGTGAAGCGTAGCCATCCTGGCGACTCAGGGAGTAGGTACAATGACGGGGTCGTAGTACGGCTTGAGACGGTCGACGTGTACTGTCTCGCGTCCTCGACGGCGCAAGTCTGGCGATTGTGTGAGCGGCTCGACGATGTAGTTCACCGGCGAGGTGGCCTCAATGACACGGTACGGACCATGGTACCGCGCCAGAAGTTTAGAGGAAAGGCCAGGGACGTGGGGGGGTACCCCCTAGCCAAACAAGGGAGCCTGCAGGAAACGTGGGAGCTGGGTGATGAGTGTCGTCATGTCGCGCCTTCTGTCGACCTTGAGCTTCACTAGTCAGGGAACGAGCCAACTGACGGCAGTCTTCGGCGTATCGGGCGACTTCAGAAATTTGAGTCCTCTCAGAGGCATCGGGTCGGTACGGCAGTATGGTGTCCAATGGGTGGGAAGGCTCGCGGCCGTACAAAAGAAAGAATGGGGAAAAGCCGGTAGTCGCTTGCGTCGCGGTGTTATATGCGAAGGTAACAAATGGCAGTACGGTGTCCCAGTTTGTGTGGTCGGAGGAGGTATACATCCTCAACATGTCGCCGAGTGTGCGGCTGAAGCGCTCGGTGAGACCATTTGTCTGTGGATGGTAGGCGGTCGATTTCCTGTGAATAATGTTGCATTCAGCCAGAAGCGCTTGGATGACCTCCGACAGGAACACACGACCCCTGTCACTGAGTAGCTTCCGCGGAGCACCGTGGCGTAGAACGAAGTTGCGAAGAATGAAAAGTGCAACTTCGCGGGTGGTCGCTGCCGGGAGAGCTGCAGTCCCAGCGTAGCGCGTCAGACGATCGACCCCTACAATAATCCACCGGTTGCCAGAACCACTATACGGCAGGGGGCCGTAGAGGTCGATACCAACGCGGTCAAATGGGCGAGCCGGGCATGGGAGCGGCTGCAACGTGCCAGTGAGGTGTCGCGGAGGTGTCTTGTCTTGTTGACATGTAGTGCAAGACCGAATGTATTTCTGCACAAGCTATACATTCCTCGCCAGTAATATCGCTGACGCAACCTTGCGTAGGTTTTCAGGACGCCGGCATGAGCACTTTGGGGATGTGCATGGAAATTCGCGCAGATGTCAGAGCGCATATGACTAGGGACTGCAAGGAGACACTTCCGGCCGTCTGGCATGTAGTTGCGGCGGTACAGAATGTTGTCTCTCACGGAAAAGTGGACTGCTTGACGGCGTAGCGTTCTCGTCGAAGAGACAGCAGACGGATCGCTAAGGAAGTCGATCAACAGGGCAAGGTACGGGTCCTTACGCTGTTCCGAAAGCATGTCAGTGGTGCTGAGTGGTGACAAGGTGGTGGTAACGAGGTTTGACAGAGAAGCCACATCCGATGTTTATGGCGAGCGGGAGAGTGCATCTGCGTCGGCATGCTTGCGACCGGAACGATATATGACACGTATATCATATTCTTGCAAGCGAAGTGCCCAACGGCCCAAGCGTCCCGACGGGTCTTTCAAGGTAGAAAGCCAACACAGAGCGTGGTGGTCTGTTACAACGTCGAAAGGACGGCCGTAAAGGTACGGGCGAAACTTCGTCAATGCCCAGATTATCGCCAAGCACTCCTCTGTCACGGAGTAATTTAATTCAGCCTTCTTGAGGGCACGGCTGGCATAAGCGACAACGTGTTCACCTTGGGCGTCTTTCCTTTGTGCCAGAACTGCACCAAGACCGACGCCACTTGCATCGGTATGAAGTTCCGTGGGTGCAGTGGGGTCGTAGTGGCGAAGGATGGGTGTTGAGGTCAAGAGGCGGCGCAACTGGCGAAATGCGTCATCACATGCAGGTGACCATGCAGATATACCTTTGCTGGTGGTAAGCAGACTCGTCAAAGGTGCGATGATGGACGCGAAGTTACGCACGAAGCAACGAAAATAGGAGCAGAGGCCGATAAAACTTCTGAGGGCTTTGATGGACGTGGGCTTTGGAAATTCGGTGACAGCTCGAAGCTTATCGGGATCAGGAAGAATGCCGTCTTTTGAGATGACATGTCCCAAGATGGTTAGCTTCCGCGCTGCGAAGTGGCACTTCTTGGTGTTCAGTTGTAGACCCGCAGAAGTTAGGCACGTGATGATGTCGTGCAGACGAGCAAGGTGTGTCTGGAAATCTGATGAAAAGACTACTATGTCGTCCAGGTAACATAAGCAAGTCTTCCACTTGTGGCCTCGAAGGATGGTATCGATCATGCGCTCAAATGTTGCAGGCGCGTTGCAGAGCCCAAATGGCATGACGTTGAACTCGTATAGGCCATCGGGCGTTACAAAGGCTGTTTTAGGGCGATCACACTCAGCCATTGGTACCTGCCAATACCCAGAACGCAGATCCAAGGAGGTAAAGTACTCGGCGCCTTGTAAACAGTCAAGAGCATCGTCTATTCGCGGTAGCGGATAGACGTCTTTTTTCGTAATCTTGTTTAAGCGGCGGTAGTCAACGCAAAATCGAATGGACCCATCTTTTTTCTTTACCAATGCCACAGGTGATGACCAGGGACTTTCAAAAGGCTGTATGACTCCACGTTGAAGCATGTCATCTACTTGCTCCGAAATGACGCGGCGCTCTTCGGCGGAAACGCGGTAAGGCCGCTGTCGTAGGGGCGAGTGTGAGCCGGTGTCGATGGTATGATGGTATGATAGTCGTGGTGCGACCTAGCGAAGGTTTTTGAAAGTCAAAAGAAGAGGTGAACTTGTCAAGGAGAGCAAGAAGCTGGCGGCGATGAGAAGGGGAGAGGTTGGCGTCAATGGCGGTTTCGAACGCTGACGAGCTTGATGGCTGAGATGCAGGAGTGATTGCGTCGATGTGACAACAGGCGGGGTCATCGGGAAGATCAAGATCATCAATGTGGTCGACAGGTTGTACATATCCTAAAGTTTCACCACGGAGTAAGGCAATGGGGTAGTTGCAGTGGTTTGTAACCAGCATTACGGTTGACCCAGATGCAATAGTGAGAACGGCAAATGGAAGAACGATGCCCTTGCGCTCAGTAAACACTTGAGATGGCGTAAACACTACTGTGGCGTCAGGTTGAGCAGTACACGAAAGGGTAATAGGGACTGAAGCCTCCGGAGGCAAGTTGGTGTCGGCATCCACGATGAGTGTACGGTCAGGCGACGAAAATTCACATGTTGGCACAAGAGAAACTTCCGCACGTGAACAATCGATGACGGCTTCATGGCGTGAAAGGAAATCCCAACCGAGTATGAGGTCGAGAGCAAGATGGCAGAACAAAAAATTCGATGGTGTACATAATGTCCTGGATGACAACGCGCGCCGTACACACAGCGGAGGGATGTATGTGTTGCACGCTAGCTGTAGACAGCACCATGCCAGAGAGAGACGTTGTCACTTTCTTTAGTCTTCGACAAAGGTTCGCGTTCATCACAGAAACGGCGGCCCCGGTATCTATAAGCGCTACTGCGGCGACTCCCTCCACATCAACATCAATAACGTTTTGCGGCGAAAATCGAGGTCTTAAGAATGTCGAAGCTGCTGCAGTTCTTGCCTCCGGAACTGCACCGATTAGTTTCCCCTCATCGGACGGTGGTCGGCGACGCATAGGTGACAGCGAACGGCGACGAGGCGATTGGAAACGTTGGCTGTTGGAGGGGCGATCCGAGTCCGAGTGTCGCTGAGGAGATTCAGGTCTGGTGCCATATTGCGGCACCGAAGGTGGCATGTACAGGTGCAGTACGACGGCGACACACGCGCGCAATATGACCAGCAATGCCACACGCGAAGCAGATGGGGCGGTTGTCATGGGTGCGCCACGCGTCTGATGGACGGAAGAGCTGTTGTGGGGGGCCTGTAGACTGGAGGCGCGGCGGGATGGGGTGGCACCGATAAGGAGCCTGCATGCGGTGGTGGCCGCGCGACCACAGCTGCGTAGCTGAGAGGAGAAGATGGAGGGGGGCGGTGCATAGCCGGCACTTGATAGGTGGGATGGCATAGGCGTTGAGGGGTAAGGGGCAGGAACAGTAGGGAGGGCCTCGCAAATTTCGGTGCGTATGGCCTGCTGCAGTGTCGGAGGCACGCTTGCGGAGGTCACGTCGCTGTGAGGCAGCAGGGGAGAGCTGTCGGGCCACTTCCTCTCTGATAAAGGCTTTGATCTGGTTAGACAGCGTTCCCTGGCGCACGTTGCCGTGTGTGACTTCGACGGTCGAGATCGAATCTGGTGGTGGGACATTTTGCCGAGCGATAGAACGCTGACGGCGCAATTCGTCAAAGCTCTGGCAGAGGTTTACGAGCACTGCCACAGTGGTTGGGCTTTTCGCCAGCAACATCTGGAATGCTCCATCCTCTATGCCCTTGAGAATGTGCCTGATCTTCTCTTCTTCCGGCATAGAGGGGTTAATCCATCTGCAGAGGTCTAGAACATCTTCAATGTAGCTGGGAAATGTCTCGCCAGGCTGCTGTGCTCGGTGGCGTAGACGCTGGTCAGCACGAAGCTTGCGAACTTCTGGTCGGCCGAACGCTTCGGCCAATAGGGTCTTAAAGGTTGACCAGTTTGCGATGTCGGATTCGTGGTTGGTGAACCAAAGTTTTGCGACGTCAGACAAGTAAAAGATCACGTAGGTGAGCTTAGAGTCGTCGTCCCACTTATTACTGGCGCTTACGCGTTCATATAAGGAGAGCCAGTCTTCGACGTCGTGCTCACCGCTTCCGCTGAAGATGGGTGGGTCCCGTTGTCGGGTAGCGCCGGGGCAGGGGGGTGGGGCAGCCGGTGAAGCTGGCTGAGCAGGTACTGCGTCGGTCATGTCCGGTGGTCTCGCTGGTAACGTGCGAGAGCGGAGCTCCAGGTCGGTTTGGGGGGATTTCAGCAACCTCCACCAAATGTGATGAGGTTTATTGGGGGTTACGAAGGCGTAACGAACGAAGACCGTACGGTAAAGCAATGTACGGCTGGCAAAAACGGCACAGGCTCTCGCGCAAACACAGCGCGGGTCTTTTCTCGTCCTCTTTCACAGGCGCATACCCGCTGGTGCATCTGCTCCACTACATCTCGAAAAAAAAAAGAATCCTTATTACTTAGGACTCCTCAGATTGCGTATATCTCGCGCCTGTTGACAAGCGTTAGCAAAAACAAAAACATGTTGCATAACTTTTGTAGAAACCTTTTTATAAATTCCACACACAATCTGCTTTGAGAATTGCCTAAATGATGCGCAAGCGCAGCGTTTACTTCTGCGTTGCGGGCAGGACTGACATTGGTTGCTACTTTGCGCCAAATTGGCTATTTTCAAACTTCTGACGCGGCGCACTAAGTGGCCATTTCTCTCATTTTTTGCCGATAAAATACAGTTTTTAAGCTTTTCTGTCGGTTCACCCGACGCACGCATCGAGGTACTCTTACGCAACAACGCTTGGCGCGTTTGCAAATACGGAAAGGTGAAGTTGCGTGCATGTTGGCAAACGCGTGGCCGGCACGCTGCTCGAGCTACCCGCCGTCTATGCTGGTGCTATGATCTAGTTTGTACGTGTAATTTGATGCGCAATGCATGTTCTTGTGTAAAAATGAGAAAACAGAAACCCGCAACAAAATGGAGCTGGCCTATTTATCTCTAACTGGATTTCATTATGTGAAGTGGGTTTTGTTTCACGCTAACTGCAATAATCAGATTCGGTTGGCAGCGAATGTTATTTGGATATAAGCGAATGTTATTTGGAAGTAATAGTTGCAAACACAATCGTATTTCTCGCGGGCATCAAAAATGATCATGGCGCCGAACAATATGGTTCAGAGAAATATCCGTGCTACAGACCGTGACATGGATTTGCTTTGTGTGGCACAAACGCTTGAATGGGACTGATTGAGCTTAACATTTGCGAATATTTCAGCGGCGTGTGCGCAGGCTGCCTGCATTAATGCCCAGGTCCCTATTTCGCCATCTCCGCAGTGGCGACCTATTCCTTTCCGCTGAGCTCAAGGTGAGCTGGAGAGCCAGGGACATGACCGAAATCTAAAGTAAAAGTGAACTTTCGCACCTTCCAGCGCATGGTAAGGCCTGCAAGGGCGAACCACGAATGTATGAGGGCAGGATTCCGGGTACCATCAAGCATCAGACAGCGCGTAAGATATTAGAAACCTCCTGTATTACTAAGTTGGGTGGTCAATGCATCGAGACAGCTGCGGCATTCAGAGAGAGAGAAAAGAAGAATAGAATATAAGACGGTGTTTAACCTGAGCTGAGCCCGGCAGGCTACCCTGCACTGGGGAAGGGGGGAGGTGGAAAGGAAAGTTATATAACAGGACAGAAATTAGATTGTTTTAGAGCTAGCTAGGTTAGGCAGGGTTGTTGGCCATTCAGCGCATGTGCATGTCACAAGTATATGTACGCTGTGTTTCGTGCGTGAAATAAATTACTTGGAAGTGCCGCCTTTGTCGTCGTTTTCGTGTCTTTCTTGTGTATGTTTTTTTTTCACTAGCGGCAAAATGTCATACAGTGACTGCACTTTTCCGAGTTGCTTTGCACGTACACTTATACCGCAACTTACACTCGTAATGCCTCCACAAAGGCTGTAGCAAGCTTTACGGAACTGTGTAGTTCAAAAACCTAGTACTAATTTAGGCATCGATCTCAACAGCACTGTCATCTAAACAGCCGGCAGCCTTTCTTGATGATATAGTTGCTTCATCTTCACTTCCTTTGTTTTATTGGTGTCACTCTAAGCGCACTTTGGGAAGGATTTGCTTCCGGGCATTGCGGCCAGCTTACTGGCAGCAATTCATTTAACACTGTAACAAGGTGCAATTGCCCCTTCAAACACCTGTCGTCATAAGTGGGCTCCGAACAGCGGTGTATGACAGCGAAGAAAATTATGTAGATTAGTAGCGGTTGGCCGGCAACGCAACGTTGCATTCTCGAATAACGAAAGAGGAACGTACGTGCATCACCGTTACCTAATTATATACCTGTATGTCAGCATGCAAGACATCTCCCACGAACGCACGTTCTTCCGAACGTCCATAAGTGCCTTACGGCACCAAACGGTTGGAGAGGGCCCAACACCTGCGCATACCTTTATACCACAGGGCGACCCATCTCGACAGTCTGCTGCATATACTTACCCGCCATGAGCGCACGACTGCGTTCTGTGCCCTGTTTTTCGACCGATTAGCCCTTCCACACGGTGCTCACATATCTGGCTTTCCGGAAATACGAACTTACCTCGTTCACTTCTTTTTTATTTAATCGGGGGGCCAGACATACATATATAGGCGCTTAGCCGGCCTGGCAGAGCATTTGCCTGGCCAATCAACGGCCACTATCATGGATTATAAATGCGATAATTGCAGATTCAGCCACTGCGGCTACTTCCGTTGCGTAAACTTTGGGGCTGAAACTACACATGTCTCCGCTAGCCTTTCTGTTTTTCGCGTTTACGACCCCTTTTCCACACACACTGTCTTTTCCTAACAAGTCGATTCGTATATGATAATTAAGCCTGTCATTGTACTGAAGCTGCACTCGTTTCTGCTTACACATAACAATACGGAATAGCAGCGTCTGCGAGAAAATTAATGCGCGCAGTTGTTCCGTAAAGTGCGAGACCAATTATGACATACCTTGCTTAACAGGGAGTACTAAATGGCAATGATATACCTGAATTCAAATTTGTGTGAAACAAGGACTTAGCTTATAAAAAATATAATGTTTTTTCCTTGAAGATGAGCAATACAAGAGGCCGACAAATATGAAAGCCACCCTGTCCTTTTTTCTGTTCAGCATAAGTTCACCCTTTCAAGTATTCATACGGTAGGAAGTAACAAGCAGAGGTCCCGGATATTCCCTTGTGAACCGCATCAGTACTCTCTTCGTTACTGACGAATAAGGACATAAAAGAAAGCGACTCTGAATGGGCAACTCCGGGTCGCTCAGTGTCCTAATCAGCTCCTCATTCCTCCTTATTATTTTCCAAAGCATCCAATACGATTGAACGAATGTTGTTTACCAGAGTAATGCGGAGCCTTAGATTTGAAAACATTTTCTACTTATGTTCCCTTCTCCTCGCAGCTTTAACTTAGTGCTGCACCTTTCGAATGAGATGGCGACGCCTACCTGGATGATTCATCTCGTCATTCTACTGACTGACTGTTTCGTTCATTCATTGCTGATTCATTTACTCGCAAATTAAATTTTCATTCGTGTCGTTATTGTTGGGGTTCTTTTTAACATGAACGTGTTTTATGCCGGGCTCTACCAACACTTCACTGACGTTATTTGCATCACGGAACTGACGTCGCTAAAATGCACACGAACAAATCCCAAAGAAAATCAGAAAAAAGTTACATTGTTTTGTATGACCTGGCAGTCGAACCCACGACCTCTCCGTCCCCGGCTATAGGTGTATGGCGCTCTACCCACTGCACTGCCGACATTTTTTTTTTACTTTTACTAAATCACAGGTGGATATGCGTCACAGGGATTGGGCAAGCCCCACTACCGACTACAGCAGGCGTGAGCGTTAAACGAAAACTCTTTTCGGGGAGATGGAGCAGATGAAACACTGCGTGAACGAGACAGAGAGAAAGAAAGGGGTAGGAAGGAAGAGAAACACATAAGAGAGAGAGAAAAAAAGAGATGAGGAAAAAAGGCGATAGAAAGAAAGAAAGAGAAAGAAAGAAACAGAGAGAAAATTAATGGAGGCGTAAAAACAGAGAAAGACATAGAAAGAGAGTGAAAGAGATAGAAAGAAACAGACAGAGAAGAGAGATAGAAAAACACATAGTGCAAAAGAGAAAGAGGAAGAAACAGCGAAATCAAGAGAAAGAAAGGGAAGAAAGAGAAATAAATATAGAAAGAGCGAGAAAGAGAAAGAAATAGAGAGACAAAGAAAGAAAAAATTAGGACAAACAAGAAAGGCCATATAGCTCCGCACTTCCTTCAGTCTTGGCACTATCATACTCCGTTTCACAAGCTGTTGGCAGCACAGTGGAAGGTACGTGTGCCCTCAGGCAATCATGACAGAGCACACTACATAACTGTGTTCCCACGCTCCTGTCGCTTACCTGAATTGGACAGGTGGCATCGTCTGTGTGGAAGAAGGTGTACTTTAATAATTAACTTTTGATTTTTGTAGCAGGCGGCGTGTCACGGATCTCCGGACATCGGTCGGCCTGAAGGAACGGACGAGGCGAGAGCGTTAAACACACAGCTTTTAATTACACTCAAAAGGGAAACGCTCATTAGACCTAGAATAAATACAAGCACGAGAAAGGCACACACTAAATAGGAACATCACAAATAAAGCTACAGACAGCAAACTAAAAAGTACAAAGCGTTCGCCGCTTACGAAACTCGCGGCGTTGTGCGCCGGTTCATGATGAGGCGAGGCATTGCGGGGCACTGGCGTTAACCTCTGCGTCCGAGTCGGCGTCGTCGTCCTTCTCTATTGGGGAACGCGCACTGGCCTTGCAGTTGAGGTTGGAGTGCTTGGAGTTGACTGAACTGCGCGTCGCAGGTACTTGAGCGGGCCAGCGTCTCTCAGGAACTGGCTCAGGCGAGGCCTACGGTGCGGTGCCGTAGGATGGGCGCTCGGTGCACAAGCCGATGGCACTCCCAGGCCGCTGCGGGTTCTCGTGCTTGCCTTCCGGTCCTTTGGCTAGCCGGAGTCAACGGTGCGTTGCCGTAGAACGAGAGCTGGAGCGCCCGGAACACAAGCCGGCGACGCTCGTGCCCAGCTCACGCGCTCACGATGGAACACCCAGGGCCCCTTTGTCCACGTCACCTTCGTTTTTATATCTTCGACTTCGTTTTCCTCGTCGTCTATCCTTGATGCCATGCATGCCGTCTTCCTCTTTTACCGTATTTTCCATGTCACATCCTACATGTGACACGGCGCTTGGCACATTTTCATCTAACGGGCTTTGATGCGTGCGCCCCCCTTTAGGGTGTTCGCCCCTATTTGAAGGGGGGTCATGGCCCCGCGCCGCCATTTCTTGTCCCGCGTCCGCGCCTCTAAGCGGTGCCGTCGTAGAGCGGGAAGATACCGGTAAGGCGCCATGGGTACAAATATGGCAGCCGCGCCACAGTAGACGCTGCAGTTGTCCTCACCCAAAAGCGGAGCAATCGCGCATCAAGGCACCCTATTTTGATCTGTTCTGTTTATTGTTCGACGGGCTGACATCCGTTCAGAAAGAACTGGCCCGACTTTGTCCATTTATGTTTATCTTCCCCCTCCTCCCATAGGTTCTTGACACGTGAGAGTTTTATTACGACAGCAGTTATATGGGCAGTCTCGGCTGGTATTTGCCGTCGCCACAGTGTCATGTCTCGTATGTGTGTGTGTGTGTGTGTATATATATATATATATATATATATATATATATATATATATATATATATATATATATATATATATATATATATATATATATATATATATAATTGTAAGGAATCAGACAAGAGACAACGCCCTTGCTGCGGGCCGGCTGTTCTTATTCTGGTCTTCCTCTTCTTCTACCCCGCGCGCTAGAGCCTCCATGCCGCCGCTGTTAGTCATCACACTCGGCCATGACTGCGAGCGCATGGAGCTGCCGACAGCGCTTCAGGTGGGCGGGGCTGGGTGCACCGTGGTGGTCGGCCCCAAACACGCTGCATCATGGTTTGATGGTCTGCCAGAAGCGTCTCCGGTGGTCGGCACTGGCTCCCTCACGGTGGTCGGTCTGGGCCACGCGGCGACGTCATGTAAGCTGTGAAAGATGTACCTGGTGGCCGGCTTTGGCTGTGTGGCGAAGGGAATGGCAGATTCCGCATACGAGGAGGAGATCGCTGGAAGAGCATCCGAAGGGGCACCGTGGTTGGAGTGGTTTCTCGGTGCTGCCTCTCTCTTACGTCCGCATCACTACCAAAACCGGAAGGATGGTCAGTGCATTTGTGAGCAAGAATCTTTCGCGGCTTCGGCAAGAAGCCCCTTTGATTCGCCACTCTCTCTGCGTTAGCATAAACGTCCAACGGCTCTGGAGCCCGTCGATGTGGCACACTGGGAACCTTCGTTGAGGGGTGCAGCGCGCGATTCTTGAGAATGGATGATGGTACGTCAACGCGCTATGGGATAAGCGACTGGGCAACACTCTTGCGCTTGTTCCAGAGAAACTCGTCCGACATCAGCGGGTTGGGCACGCTGAGCTCCATTCCATCGGTCCTTTGCAAGTCTACCATGATGTGCTGCGGGTCCTGTCCTTGCAGTACGTCTGGTCTGACCATTTGATGTTGCTTATCGTTCCGTTGGGATTCCCTTGCCACATTTTCCTGCGCACTGAGCGTGAGGTGGCCATCGACGCATGCGGGCAATGATTGTGCTTGCAATCGCGGATGTGGCTCCGACGAGTCTGAGAAGACGTTATTGATTGTCACGGACTCGTTCGTCTTCTGAATTGGTAGCGTATCAAACACGAGAAGCGCCGGCACGTCCAAGTCCCGAAGGGAAGATGATACTGGGACCAGCGTTACCAACTCCCGTGGGTGGAATGAAGTCTCGGGTTCTCGTAGTAGTGTTCCGGTTCCGGACACCGGCGCAGTGCCACAGCACTGCGTGAGTCCCGTGTTTGTACGAGGGGAGGATGGGAAGCTCTCTGTTAAGCTGCGCTGCGCAGCTACAGTCTCGAAGATGTGTCCTTCCTCAGCTCCGTCCTCGGTAATGTTCATGTTCGACTCATTGGTGGCACAACAAATCGGGCCGAAAGCAGCAACCAGAGCTGCACACCATTCCGGCCACGACTGTCCCTTGATGCCGTCATAGTTGTGCCACGCCTTGGCTGCACCTCGGAGACGGCCTATGGCAACGATCCATTTATGATCGTCAGACCAGGAATGACGAGAACCGAGCGCATTGACCGTCTCTACCCAAACGTCGGCGTCATTCTGCAAACCGGAAAATTCCAGAACTTCCGAAAGAGCCGGAGGTGGTAAGGTGGCAGGGCGGAAGCAGGAGCTCAACGACGCCAAGCGGTCGAGCTGTTGCGTCATTTGCGTGATGGCACGCATAAGCTCCGCGACACTGTCGGGTGAGGCGCCCGCAAAGCCAGGATTCGCGTCCGCGGAGTATGCAGTGTTAGCAGTACTCACGGCAGCGAGATCGACGGCCAAGGAAGCCTGGACGGCCTCCCTTGGAGGCGCATACGTTGCATGAGTCCAGGGCGAGAGGGTGTCGCAAGGAGCAGACTGAACGGCATTCCCGGGCAACAGAACGCTGTGCGCTGTCCTGCCGACGCCGGGATATGTCTGCCTTTGGGCCACCGAGGAGGCCTGGACGCCGTCCTCGAATGGTGGGCTACGTGCTTCCGGCCGTAGCAGGGTCCTGGCGTGCATTGTCGAGGAAGCGTGGACGGCGTTCCTTAGACGTAGAGACCCGCAACGCCGACGACCCAGGAGCACGTAGAGGTGGCTTCAGCTGCAAGGTTCACTTGTCGAACTGCGCCATTGTAAGGAATCAGACAAGAGACAACGCCCTTGCTGCGGGCCGGCTGTTCTTATCCTGGTCTTCCTCTTCTTCTATCCCGCGCTAGCTCCCCGCGCGCTAGAGCCTCGATGCCGCCGCTGTTATTCATCACAATATATATATATATAGGTTACAATTATGGCCGTGACAATCCAACGATTCCCATTCGATGTTAGAGGAAGAGGGCCGTACAAGTCTATCCCGACGACTTCAAAAGGCGAGACGGGACAAGAAATAGGTTGCTTTAAGTCAGCAGGAGCAGTCGTGGGCCGCTTTCGCCGTTGGCAGTGGACGCACGAGGCGACGAACTTGGCAACGGCTGAAGAGAGGCTAGGCCAGGAGCAGCGACTTCGTATTTTGTCGTAAGTTTTGTGACAGCCTAGATGACCGGTGGTTGGATCATCGTGAAAAGCTTGCAGAACTTCACGTTGCAGAGAACGTGGTATGACGGCTACCCACTTTTTTCCATCTACGTGGTAAAGATAGCGATATAATGCACCACCACGGAGCTGAAATTGTGTCAGTTGTCGACGGAGTCGGCCGTTTTGAGGAGGAGAAGAGCCGTTCAGGTGTTCAACAATAGTGCGGCAGTATGGGTCGACACGTTGGTGTGAAACGAGGATGGATGGGGTGCCGGATGATAGCCAACTTAGCGCTGCAATTGGAAAGGCAGTGTCGTTTTGGAGTGGCGATGGTGAGTTATCTTCACTGGGCGGAGGGCAGCGTGACAGAGCATCAGCGTCTTGGTGCTTCTTCCCAGGCCTATAGGCGACATCGAAATCGTACTCCTGCAAGCGAAGCACCCAGCGGCCAAGGCGACCCGATATGTTTTGGTCGGCGTTATGGTCGGCGTTATGGTCGGTAACGGCTGTAAAGTGGCGGCCGCGGAGATATGGGCGAAATTTTTGCACCGCCCAAACAACAGCAAGACACTCTTGCTCCGTTATGGTGTAGTTCGTCTCTGCAGCAGTAAGAACACGACTAGCGTAAGCAACGACGCGTTCCAGCGAGATGTTGTCACGCTGCAAGAGTACCGCACCTAGACCATGATGATAGCGTCAGTGTGAAGGATGGTGGGTGCGTCGGAGTCGAAGTGGCACAGTACCGGATCGGATGTAAGGGCTTGCTTCAACGCCCTGAATGCACTTTCGCAGTCTCTGGACCAAACGAAGGGTGCGTTATTGGCGAGGAGTTGATGGAGCGGAGACGCAAGTTCTGCGAAGCCGCGTATGAAGCGCCGGAAGTTAGAAGCTAACCCAAGAAAGCTGCGCAGGTCTTTTTGACGTTGTGGACGGGGAAAGTCGAGAACGGCGGCAAGCTTCTCAGGGTCCGGCCGAATCCCTTTTTTGCTGAGTAAATGGCCGAAAACCTCGATTGTCTTGCTTGCGAAGGTACATTTTTTTGTATTAAGCTGTAGGCCGGCCTTTGCAAGGCATGCGAGGACTTCGTCAAGACGTCGCAGATGTTGGGAGAACGTGGATGAAAACACTACTATGTCGTCGAGATAGCAGAGACATGTTTTCCATTTCAGACCGCGCAATACGATGTCTATCATGCGTTCGAAGGTAGCGGGCGCATTACAAAATCCAAAAGGCATCACATTAAACTCGTACAGCCCATCTGGATTTGAAAAAGCTGTCTTCTCTTTGTCAGACTCCGTCATTAGCATTTGCCAGTAGCCTGACCTGAGGTCAAGGCTAGAAAAATACTCGGCGCCATGTAACGAATCGAGTGCGTCGTCGATCCGTGGCAGAGGATAAACATCTTTGCGCGTTATTTTGTTTAGCGCGCGGTAATCGACGCAGAAACGAACTGTTCCATCTTTCTTTTGGACTAGAACAACTGGCGATGACCAGGGACTCGAGGAAGGACGTATGATGTTGCGTCGTAGCATGTCTGAGCAGTTTTCCTCGACGATCTTTCGTTCTGCCAGAGACACGCGATATGGGCGCCGGTGTATAATACGACAGCCGTCAATCTGAATGCTGTGAGTAGCGGCGGTAGTCATGCTGAGGACGGGCGAATTCACGTCGAACAGATTATGGTGTCGGTTCAACAGGGCGAGCAAATCCTGACTCTGGGCAGGTGTTAGGTCAGGGCCGATGGTTGCCGACAAAGGTGTGGAAGAGGCATTGAGTGGCGGTGAGGTTGACTCTGGTAGTTCGTTACTCGGAAGGGCAACAATCGCAACGGGCTGAGTGTCGACCGCGCAAGTGACTGTTGAGCCACAGGGTAGCAGTAAATATTCGGGCGTTTGATTTATGGCGGTAAGGAAAGCAGACCCGTCAGAGAAGCGAATAAGGCCAGGAACAATCACAATGTCTCTACATAAGGTATGGCCGTAAGGTAGAATAAGTACGTCGCCATCCACAATGTCATTGGAGTTAACGCTTAAAATCTCTTCGATGGATGGCCGAAGAACATAATATGACGTGGTGTGAAGCCGAATTCGCCCTTCGTGTTCAGGCGACGAATAGTCAGTGGCATTCAGATGTATGAGGCGCTGATGACAAGATATGGAAGCGGACGCAGAAGATAAGAAATCTCACCCCAGAATGAGTTTGTGGCTGCACTCACGAAATACCGCAAAGACGATGTGATGACGAATGCCATCTATGCAGACACGAACCGTACACTGTGCCAGTGGAGAAATGATAGCGTTGGTCGCTGCACGGAGGGGTGGGCCGCAGTAAGGCGTGGTCACTTTTCGGAGGCGGGAACAAAAATCAGCAGGAATAATCGAAACGGCCGCGCCAGTGTCCACGAGAGCCTCCACCCGTACACCTTCTACAAACACTACTATCTAGTTCTATGGTCGCTCTGGAGGAATTGTTGGCTGTCCGGTGGATGCAGTTTTCCCTCCTGAAACTCCATCGGGGAGTTTTCCTCGTGGGCGTTGGTGGCATGGGAGGCGGGTCGCAGAGGCGACACAGAACGGCGACGTGGAGAAAGTGACCTGCGGCGAGACTCATGGGAATTCACAGGCGTGCCAGTAGGGTAGGGAGGAGAGGGCGAACGGCGATAGGAAGAGTGGTAGGGCATCCGTTGGTAGGTCGTGTTCGGACGGATTCCTGGGCGTTCCTCGGGAGCGTAGCCGCGTTGCTCGTCCTGCTGGCGCCTTCGACAAAACCGGGAGATGTGACCGCGATAGCCACAGTAGTAACATATAGGCCGAGAAGCGCGCTTACAGGGGGGTAGTAAGGCTGTGCACGCATCGGCGGTGACAACGAAGCCACGGATGCATGGTCTCCTGGTGTAGGCACAGGGATGGTGGTTGCAGAAGAGAGCGCTGCAACTTCGGCGTACGTTGGCGTTTGGCGCAGGCAGGGACCGTTGGAACACGTCAGCCGCGATGCGGAAGTGATCTCCTGCCTAATGATGTCTCGCAAGCCGGTTTGTCCAGAAGGGAGAGTAGTTTCGGCAGCGCAGGAAGAGCATCACCCGTGAAGCTCCTCACGAACGATGTCGCGAATCAGCGAGCGCAAGTCGAGGGCCGCAGGCAGTCGAATGTCGGCGGCATCGTAGCACAGCCGAAGAGACTGGAGCTTCTCAAGTCGCTGGCAAATGGTGATGACCGTCCTGAGTGGTGGCAGGATGTTGCGTGGCGAGGGCGCTAAAGGCGACGGTGTTTATGCCTTTAATAATGTAGGCGTATCTGGTCGTTCGGTGACATGGTGGAGTTTACACGCTTGCACAACGCAAGGACGTCCTCAATGTAAGAGGTGTACGATTCACCCGGTAGCTGTATGCGTTCAGCGAGCTTCTTCTTTGCTGCCTCAGCGCGAACTATAGGGGCACCGAAAATTTGACGCAGCTGCTGCGCGAAAGTGCCCCAGTCGGGAAGATCTGGTTGGTGGTTCCAGAATCCAAGTTTTAGCGACACCAGACAGGCTAGAAGGGGACGTTCCGCAACTTCTGAGGGTTGTCCCACCTGTTCAAGTCGCTGACAAGGTCGTAGTTTTGGATCCAGTCTTTTACATCCTCCCCGCGTAGACCCAGAGAACAAAGGTGGATCACGCAGACGGTTGTTGGTGGGCAGAGCGGGCGGCGAAGGCTGCAGTGTGCCGGCGGCGTCGGACGAGCCAGGATTTTCTTGAGTGGTCATGGCAGGGGGGTGTTACGCGACGACCTGAGTGGAGCTCCAGCGAGAACGGGCGAGAGGACTTGGGGATCGAAAAGCACCGTCCACCACTTATAAGGAACCGCTTTATTCAGCCGGGCTCGAGCTAGATCACACCGATGATGATATGTACAGATGACGAAGATGTACAAGTGATGATGATATATAAAGAGAATGAAGAACCATTCACTTGTCGCGCTCACAATATATATATATATATATATATATATATATATATATATATATATATATATATATATATATATATATATATATATCCCAGGTATCACACAACCCGATTTAAAAAAAGAAGGAACGGTGTTACGTGAAGCAGACCTTAGTGCATATTGTTCCCAGTATACTGTAGTAGCCCCTACTAACTTTTTTTTTGTTAGAGAGAATGTTTTGTTAACGACAGTTATTTAGGCATATTATTCGAAACTCCTATAGTACTCACCTAATTATCAAAATGTCAATGAGGCAAACGTGGGTAGGTTGAAATGACATGCCTGTGCTACTTTCAACAACGTACTACTTGCGTGCTTGTTTTTTCCTGTTAACAAAGAAAGCCCGCTAAATATAAAAAAATAACATGTCACTGCTCTCCCAGCCACAAAAGAAAGCAGCACCCTCACATAAGCTTACTCCAAGCAGCCGTTTCGCCCCTTCCTCGTTGCCAGACACAGCGTTCCGCCCTGTGGCAAGGATATTTGTCGGGCACCAATAACATACGCCGAAATTTTGCATGTATTCCTTCCACTCAGTTGTACGTCACTACCATTATCTATACCTCACGGCCAACTGTTCTCATCGGTAACGCGGCCGGTGCACTGCTCTTATTACAGCCTGACTGTGTGGCATCAAAACGGCGCGTTTCTTCGGACGGGAAGTGGCAAATACCGCGATCCGTATTTTTTTTTCTTTCTGCATTTTTTTTTCGTTGATACTGGCTACCTCTCAGTGAGTCTGTTTGAGGGCGCTGCTACTTGATGCGCGCAGCATTATAGTCACGTATCACTGTTCAGATTGCGCGGGCTTTCTTTATTAAGAAAAGAAATGACTCCGCCATTAGCACTCTGTTGAACGTAACACAGACAGATGTCACTTCAACGTACCCAGATCTCCCTGATTGACATTGTTAATTAGGTGAGTAAATTTCGTGTTACGGATATAGATATGACTTATAAATTAATTATCATTAATGAAAAAATTTGTAGCAGCTTCTACAGTATACTGGGAACAATATGTACTAGGTCTACTCCGCGTAACGCCATTGCTCTTTTTTTAAATCGTGCTGCGTGATAGCTGGGACACCCTGTATATACATATGCCACGAGGAAAAATAATTCAGAAGAACATTTGCCGAGGCACGGCCTATCGCTTCCGCAGCGCGCGGCGTTCACCGCTTGGCCACGCAAACTTTTTTTCCTTCTGTATTGCCTATGTACAGCCGCCCATTTTTTTTAAACTGAACACGCGAGCATCGGCCACCGAGTCTGTAAGCGCCTGTTCCGGGCGCCCTGGTGTCCGGTTCCCGGAACAACCTAGCAGAAGACAGCTGCACGGGACTTTTCATCATAGGCATGCACGTATTCTCGTTCATTTCGCCGCTGTGCTCCGTAAAACGCCGCATATCGACTGGGGCGGTCGATGGTCGCACGTTCAGGTTAGAAAAGTGGGCGGCTGGACATACCTACAGCCATTGACAAACAGATATATACTAAAATAAGAAAAAAAAAGAAAAGAAAGGCTACGCAAGTATCAGAGTTTACAGGCTCTTTAAAATTGCTTCATCTGTAGAAGGCTGTCTACTTGATGAAGCCACTCAGGCACTACTTGTTGGACCTTTTGTGTTTCCACAAATGAACATATTGATTCAAAAAAGTACTGTTGAACCAGACGTGCATTAATATCCGCATGGCGCACCGCCATTCTACATTGTCATATCTATTGTCATATCATTGTCATATGTATTCTACGTGTCAAATCTATTTATTAATAAACCTGCGAATTTGATAAGGCCTATTTATTTCCTTAAAGAAATCACTGTACGAATTGATGGCCCATTCCCCGTAGTGGGTTTCGCCAAAATAACTGAGGAAACGACCAACTAACCTTCAGTGTGCAGCCCGTCATATAAATATACAAATTTTTTATAGAAGAAAACGTTTTCTTCGTGGCCTCAGTAAAATTTTGCACACCCATGGTAC
Source organism: Rhipicephalus appendiculatus (assembly GCA_030522465.1). NCBI lineage: Eukaryota > Metazoa > Arthropoda > Arachnida > Ixodida > Ixodidae > Rhipicephalus > Rhipicephalus appendiculatus. The sequence continues at coordinate 28,556 of JALIZH010019496.1, read as the reverse complement.
TTAACAACGCATCGAAATATCTGAACTGGTCTCTACAGTGCAGATACCGCACCCATAATCAGAATGCAGCAGCCGCTGCCGAATGCAGTTCTCGTGACATGCTGAAACAGCGAGACGTCATAGCCCCTTAATCAATAAATATCAAGAGAGGACGGAGGCAGACCCACGCCGCACTAAAGCCCTTGCAATGCGCCATTTAGCCGCGCTACAGCGACGTACTCCCGGCGCTCTACCATTGGCAGTGCTGCCAACAGCTTGTGAAACGGAGAGACGCGCGAGGCCGTCGTGCTGGGCTGCTAGCAGCGGCCCGCTCACTCCCACGCACCCAATAATGATGGCCGCCGCGTTGTATAATCGCAACCGGCTGCGAGCGGGCTTTAGCATGGCCGGCGTCACCGTTGCTTTCTATACGAATGCAACTCACTCTCGCGGAATGATGTATGACGACCACCAGTATATAGCTGCTTGAGTTTAACTCTTACCCACTGTTTCGCGGCGCTCTCGTTTGATAGACGGGTCACCGTGGCGGGACTTCCCAATTGCGTTGGAAATGCGCCAGAGACAAGCGCAAAACATTGCTTGTCGTTCACAAAATCACTGCGTGTGCGCTCTCGCATGGTCAGCGAAGGCAGTGTGATCAAAATGAGAAAGCCGCTCATGCCCCAACCAAAGATGTGCTTTGCTTGAGGAGTTCCCAAGCAGCGAGTGATGCTGCTGTCGGATGAGTGTAGGCCTTTTCCTCTTTTGAACACACTCAGAAAAGGCTAACAAGACAGCACAGACAGAAGCAATACTTGAATATTGCGTTCATTCGTGTAGAGAGAGAGAGAAAAGAAGGGTAATGCAGGAAGGCAGCGAGGTTAACCGGAAAATAAATATTCGGTTTCTTACCCTGCTCTGGAGAAGGGGTTACGGGGCTGCAGAAAAATAAGGAAGCGAAGAAAGAGGGGGGAGGGACGGCAGTAGAAACACAAACCAAGCATGTACACATACAGACTCACACAGCATTGTCATAATCGTTCAACGATGCGGGTCGCTCGCAGAAACTTCAGCAGCGCCTTTCTTGCTTTCTGGCGTGAAGCTCGAGCTTTCCTGGCCTTTGAAGATTGATTGCTCAGAAAGCGGCTGGTCGTCGAGGCGCGCAAATGCTGCAGAGAGGGACGGTCTTTGGAAGCTGTATTGAGGGCAACGACACAGGATATGTCCGACGGTTTCTTCACTGCCGAGATGGACACATGCCGCACAGCATAGGCGGAGAATACGGGGGGGGGGGGGGCTGGGGGGGGGGGGGGGGGCTGTAGGGGCTCGGGCCCCCCTCCGGGCTGCTTCATCATGTGGGACAGAGCCCCCCTGGCGCTGGCCCGGGATATTTTTTAAGAGCTTGGCTTAGGCTCTCATCCATTGCCAAGGGACTGTTGACCATCCTGCTTTGCAGCTATTTCGCAGGGAACTGTTTATGCCCACTCCTTTTCCTTTGAGGCCTTTAAAATTCGGATCATGGGGCACTGACAAGTAGGGAGTTAGGCGCCGTGGCCGCGTTGAGAACGAAGTCACAGGATGACGAAAATTACGGCATTTGCAAGGCTCTTTTGCAAAGTAAGTACGGGATGTACGCGTACGCAACAAGAAAGTGAAAGCTTTTTTATGTAACAGACATTTGTTTATTGTCCTCTTAATCCTTTCGATAAGTCTTTCGCTCTCTCTCTCTATATATATATATATATATATATATATAGAGAGAGAGAGAAGAGAATGTAGAAGAGCAAGTCGGGCGCCCCGCCCCCTCCAGGAATATGAAAACTCTCCGTCTATGCCGCACAGTCTGCCATTCCGATGCGGCGAGCGAAGACGATCGTAAAGAACACTCCAAGCCACATGCAACGGAGAACGGTAGTCTCAGATCGGGTCAACCCTAACGGAATTTCTAGTCGTTAGGGTTTCTAGGTTTCTAAATTTCTAGGTTCTAGGTGGTGAAAATGGGTGTGGTGTGAACCGGCTGTGTTCCACATAGACCTATCGACATCGTGCGCGAGCGTACTAATCCTTGCTGCGGCGTCACTTGTGAATGGTTAACAGGTTCCATCACGTCATTTGTGTGTGCATTCTTAGACGCAACGTCGGCATGCTCGTTTACGACGATGCCGCAGTGGCCTGGTACCCACGAAAAATCTACATTGTGCCCTTTGGCGATTATTTGATGGTACTAAAGCAATAGGTAAATGACAACAATTGAATAAATAATTACAAAAAAGAAGATCGTGCTCGCTGTCATACACTTAGTAAACGAGGCGTGCATGTTTCTTTTGGGCATAAGCAGAACTTATCTGCCCTGTCTTGTGCACGACCGCTACATAAGCGGCCGTGCCTGTGGTTATACGTTCCCCAAATGATCAAACTGCGTGGCGCAAGAAGAAAGTTATCGTGCCGCGGAGAACCACTTAAAGTAGAAGCTCCCAATATTTGCTAATTTCTCATTGGCTAAAGCAGGTGTTTCCCCCAAGAAAATGCGTCGCAGTTCATACAAAAGCACAGGTGTCCAGGATATAAAATATTCAGTCTACCTACTATGTGAGATGCGAGATCTACGGGAATTATTTGCACGTTCGAATGTCTTCAGTAAAAGTACACTTTGTTTATTGCATGAGTAGACGTAGGTATCGCTATTGAATTAGGGTCCTATATTACAAAAATAGCCGACAAGATGCACCTCATTAACTAATTACGATATAGCCGTCAAGACGCGCCTCAATCACTTATTACGTTTAGAAATAACTGTTTTATTGGTGTCCCTCTATAATGGGAAATCAAATCAGAAAATAACACTACCTAATTATCAGTTACCTGTCCAGCTCTCATTCCTACTTAGTACATTCTGTGAAAACTTGGAAATTGCTGCACGTGCCTCATGTTGCCCTCGTCGGCCCCGCGGCACTCCTACTTAGCAGCCTGATAAAATCGTTGCAGCCTACCTTAAATGGCTGCATTAAATTCAGAGAAACGTTCCGGCTCACGAGAGCATGAACATTGCATTAAATTCAGAGAGACTATGCGGCACACGAACATCCGGCGCAAGCTCACTTGAATACGCCTACTCTGAGGTCGCACAAGCACCCTTGTGAATTGTGGCGGAATGCTGCCTTTTGTCCTGTCTATAATCAGTCCCATGATTTGATATCAGTGTAACCTACAGTGCGGGCATCTGCCACACACGCCCCACACAAATTCCATATCTGGAGCGCATTTTTATTCCTTCTCTTCAGCACTGTCAGTTGCCAATACCGAATATTCTTCTTTCAATAATCGTGATATCAACTTTTCTCAAGCTAATGAGTGTTTGAAATACCAGACGCTGTGAGACATTCGTGTCCTTTTTTATATAACGTTTGACATCACGGTGTAGCACGTTGGGCTATGAGTCGTATTAAACTACTCAAGTTAGTTATAGTCCCCCAGGGTTCTTTTAACTTCCAACCAGTGCGCGAACGCACCAGCGTTTTTTTTCTTCTACCTCATATGAGGAATTCACCGTCGGGTCTTGTCAAGCATTCGAAACGGTACTACACAGAACCGCGTAAAGAGAAAACATTGTCAAAACTTCTGCAGAGAACACATGCAGCAACTAAAACAGGCTCAGCTAAACAGTAAGTTTTGAATGCGAAGCATTTCTTAGCGAACTGCAGGCACTTTGACCGTTTCTATCTGCGTATCTGTATATCTATTTAGCCGCTTACGTCTGGGTGCTCGCGTGATCGCCTCAAAATTAGTACGGAAGGGTAATATGGTTTCGACGAATATGTCTGGCTGGTCATGATATGAATAACGTGAAAATCCTCTCCTGTACGTCGTCAAACCCTTTTCTCCAGACACGTGTGACACATACCCGTATACCACCGGCTGTGGTATGCAGGTATGCGCCACAGGCGATTGACAGTTTATGTCTACCCAGAAACGGCGAGAACAGACATTGGTAATTTAACTGCGAAAGCGTTAAGAAAAAAACTGACATAGACAGCGTTGACCCGACGAATGCAAAGAATAAATGCCAGGGTTCCCAGTAGGAATCAAACCAAAGCATTCTGTGGGGTAATCAAATATTCTACCACCGAGCCACGCCAGGTGCCGGAACTGCATTGGAGAAAGACCCTATGCGGGCGTAATGTTGGTGAAACGTCAATAGTTGTTGCAGTGCTGGCTATCTAACTTTATAAACCTTACATATGTACTCCTACAGGCGTCACGCCATGTGAACATCAATTGTACTTAAGCGCCATCCACTGAAGTTGGTCCACGAGTTGCATTAGCTAGGGCTACCTTCCTCGCAAGCACAAGCGCTAAATATCATCTTACCGCCTCTGGCCGTTGGTAATACCCATGTTGCTGTTGGCATCGTTACGCAACTGAAAACAGCTGGTTATATAAAACATATGCGGCTGTCTGTGCGTGCATTTGCACACATGTTTAGCGTCATTTCCGTAACGTTTCGCTCAACAACAAAATCTGTTTATAGTCACCTCCCTTCCGTATGCTTCGCATAATATAGATTCCCATGGTGCATGGGATCTGCCAAATATTTCTGTTGAACAAGTGATCCCTGCAGTTAAGGCGAGTCGCGAGGAGATGGCGCTTGCATCTAACAGTGATAGAGAGATAAAATGGGAGAGATTGCGTAACTGAGTTCCCTGACTTTAGGGCAAGGACGGCTAAACGTGGGAAACTGTTTTTGTGGGAGTTTGCACGCAGTAGACAATGAATCCCATTGTCTACTGCAAGTCCCCCCTGCAGTTTAATTAAAAACCAGGGTGCCAGCATTCATCGTGTTGTTACATTTCGGAACAACCGGGCTCTGCCCACGACATGTTAGAAAGTTCCCGATAGCATTTGTGATCACGTCGCTTATGAATTCGATAGAAGCACCTCGTGTAGAAATCCTACTGATTTTCATTTGAAGTAATAGAAGAAATGGCGTTTACGTAATGCTTTGGTTCACCAAGGTTATTTCCAGGACGTGAGTTGTTTTTCCAGATCGCTGTAGTTTTCTTATTGAAGAAATCAAGATTGTAGGCACATCGCGAAAAGATAAAAAGTGCAAAGTGCGATGGTGTACTGATCATGTTTTTCGCTTTGTATTATGCGTTTTCACGTTATGCCATATTATTGGACCTGTCCTGAAAGAAAGCAAGGAAGTCGTGGAGCGGCGTGTAGTGCGCTTGAGTAGAAAAGCGGTAATGGTGGAATGTGGGTTTAACATTGAGCTTCACACCTCGAGCAGATTAGTTGGTTTCCGACAGATGGCTTGAGGGCGCATGCTTGACCGCGCATTCCTGTTTGGTCACTGCCTTACTACACGGATGGAATGGAGGGAACGTCGGGACATTGTTACACGGGGCAATGTTGCTTGAAACTGTATAAGTTACGGATAACTGAGCTAGGTGGTACTTGTTCATGTTTGACAGAATATGATGAAGTCAGCAATGAAGAAGGGTCGACATGATCAAGAAGAGCATACGGCAGTGATAAAGTGTGGAGACAGCGAGTGTTCCTAGTGGCACAGAGGCTTTAAGAACGACTGAAAACACATCGACCAGGTATTGAACTTCCCAATAAAACATCAACGTAACTCAAACGAGATGGTCTTTTAAAAAAGATCTATTTCGATGCACCGGCTACGTTTAACTTGCTTTTCAGTTGGCAACGTCAAGACGGCACGTCTTTTAAACACTATTCGTTTCGCGGCATTAGGTCTTAATTTCATTGCGGTTAAATCCGTGTTTTGGTTAGAAGGAAAACACCGCCGGTTCGTTAAGGTGTTCAATTTACCTTTTATTTAAAGAGGCTATCTTAGCCTTATTTCAATAGAACTTCTGACAACGTGCACACACTCACGTGTTTGACACAACGCGTGATGAAGCTCAGAGGGCCAAGTTGAACCGTAAATTGAGAGAGAGAGAGAGAGAGTTAAATAACATTTATTTGCACCCGTCATTTGCACCCGTCGAGAATGACGGGGGTATAGGAGGCTTTGGCCTCTGCCCCCCGTTCATCCCCACTAGCCGTCGGCCGGAGTCCCTTGGGACTCGGCGGCGGTCAGGGAGCGACCGATGATTTTACGTTGTTCTTCGGCGTCGTGACTGCGGTAATAAGGCCTCCCAGGATTACTTTGTAACTGGCACACCAATTCCAAAAAAAGGAAAAGCAGCCTCTTTGAATTATAGGTCCCACAGAGAGGCGAACGAACTCGACGGTTACATCCATTCTCAGTGCAGTGGTAGATCATTCCACCAGGAACGACGTTTCCTGCCTTTTATTGGTTTATGATTCGGTTCGTCCGCGTCCTTCGCGCTTGAGGAGAACCAAAATCTTTCCGATACAAGGAGAACCATTCCTTACTATGTCGTCCTGTACGGTGCCACTACGTGTGTGCATTACCTTCTATTGTCATCCGTCCTAAGCTGCTAGCAACATGGTCACGGACGGTACATAACCGTCATTAGTCTGCGGAGGCCGCATCAAGGGCGGTGAGGAAAACACTTCCTCGGCACCAAAAAAATAGAGAAGAGAGCGAAGGATCAGAAGGCGATGAGGACGCGAGCAGAAGCATCGCCTAACCTGATGAATCGCGCTTTGCCACAGCTGTAGTGGATAAACAAAAGAGGAGCAAAAAGAGCAAATGATGACAGCGACATTGCAGGGGCTGTTGGAGGATGGCCATGGGTGAGCCGGAAAAAGGGGAGGACAAAAGGAAGGGAAGCAAGCAAGCCGCGTACAAAGTTGGGGAAAAGGGTCGAGGAAGAAGACGAGGCCGGCTGGGCTTCACCAGCGGGCGGCATCCGAGTGCCCTATCGGGACCGAGCGCAACGGTCCCGAACAGGAAGACCGATCTGACGCTGCCGATGCAGCTTCGCACCAGGTCAAGCGGCGGCAAAGGGAGCGCTAATAGCGATCGATTCGCACGACCATCGATCTCGGTGTTAAAACAGGCGGACGAGACAGCGGGGCGAACGGGGCTTGCAAGAAAAATGAGGCGGGAATCTAAAGCACGCGCTTTCGACCAGCACTTCTGCCTTCCGCCTATATAAGACGTCGGTCTTCCTGCCCTTTTCTGCGTTTCTCGCACTCAACACTTACCCTCCTCCTCACCAACCTCACCCTCACCTTCATTGTCCACTGGGTCTTCTGAGTTCCCTTCCCACTTATTTTAGATGGTTCAGCAAGTCTGTAGGTACTTTATGATGATTATTTATTTTATTACCGCGCAGAGACGTTTATCTTGCCTGCGTTTGCAACATCTCTCACTTAGCTTTATCCTAGTTACCAGCACCACGATTGCTTACCAAAGCCATTTACAGTTCCGAGACACATCGTCCGGCTGTTCCTTCTCGCCTACAAGAATGTGACATGTCCAGAGCTAAAGAATGGCACAGGGCATACCTGACCAGAGGGCTTCGCGCCAAATGTCTGCTGAGACAGCGCTATAGTACAACAGGGATTTCGTGTACATATGTGCTAATGTGCAGCAGAAACAACAGTAAAGAGAAAAGCTGCAGTCAGCGTTTACAACACGACCGAGAGCGTCCGGAATGAATGCGTGAACCAATGCGGAAAAAATTTAGTGAGGAATTAGTAAATGCTGTGCAAATACAAAACCACTTTTGACTTGCGCTAAACAGAAAAGGAACGTTGTTTTGCTTAATAAACTGTAGGATGAACCGTCGCTCTGGTAAAATGTACAGCGACCAAATAAACAACATTACAACGAAAAACGACGACCACTTATCGCTTCCAAACAAAATTCTGCGCTCATTTCAATAAATAACAGCGAATTTTTAGACACATTACGAGCACGCACAGTGCACCCCAGCGAGCGCTGATATGCAGATTATCACCTCTGGAACTACGCAGGGTGTTACCGTAATAATGCATTCACGAGTAAGTACCTCGGCTCAAGCATCTCTTCTGCAGCGCAAGAGGCGAAGGTGCCCCACCATAAGGAACTGTAGACAAGGACCGAGTGAGGGATGCTCATCGGCTTGCGCGAAAAAAAGTAATGCTTCATTACAATCTAACTCGCAACATCCTATATTCATTCATCCTTTTTTTTTTCGTGATGTGCATTCCTCCTGCGCTAGAAATTCATATGACCAAATATTTAGCGTGTTTATGTCTCAGACACCATCGGTCAGTATGCAAATGAGCTTAATTACGAAAGAGCGAGTCTCTCTTGTCGGGCGTTTTCGGTTCATATAATGAACAGCGTGTAATACGACTGAAACGGACGACAATTTTTGCAAAAACTGCCGCGTGAGTAACCATCGCTTACGGGACCATATTCATAAAGTTCCATATTGTGCATAAGTGCCCGAATAAATATACATGACGCATAATTAGTCTTGAATTACAAAGTGGCCTCTCAAGGCATCTCTTGAATATGCAGTCCACTTACCTCAAAGAAATGCCTCGCGTGAACTTGATCATACAGCTTCTTCGTTAGTGAGATGACAGCGCATGCAGGTCTTGCAGATATGATGCGACTTTTGCGGAAGTCGCATTTTCTATCGTCGTCAGATGAAACCCGAACAGCGGGAAGCCTTTGCAATAGTATAGTGCACGGCCCTCCAGTCATCATCATTGGCAGGCGCGTGCATCCCGTTTGGCAGCGCTGTGCGTAGGCTCGCCTGCCCGTGGTGATAACTGGATGGCGCGGACTATACCACTGCGAATGCTTGCCGCTGTTCGGGTTTTATTTGACGCCGATGGTACATCTTAATACAGCTATAATACTTAAAACAAGGCGTTTAGGAGCAGCACTCGTTTATAAAACAGAAGAGCAGCCACGACAAGTTAAGTGGTAATGGCGGAACCAGCTTATGCACCGAGCCAACCAAACGTCGTCTTCTTCCCCGTCTAAGTGGTACCCTCTGCCTTTCTGAGAAGCGCTCATCTTCTTCACTACATTTTTCTTCCCCTCCGGAAAAGAGCCATCCTGGCGACTTAGGGGCAGGAAACGACACAGGGATCGTAATATGGTTTTAGGCGGTCTATATGAACAGTCTCACGTCCACGACGTCGTTGATCAGAGGACTGCTCAAGAGGCTCCACTACGTAATTCACGGGTGATGTTTGTTTTACCACACGGTAAGGGCCGTGATACTTAGACAGAAGTTTCGTTGAGAGGCCAGGGCTGGTTGAAGGGATCCAAAGCCAGACAATATCATCCGGGGTATAAGAAGCCGGAGGCTTTGGGCTATCGTGATGGTGTTTCTGGCGTTGCTGATCAGCAGTAGTGAGGGAGCGGGCAAGCTGGCGACACTCTTCAGCGTATTTAGCAGCTTGTGACACCGTCGTCGACTCAGCAACATCCGGGCGGTAAGGAAGGATGGTGTCTAGTGTGCAAGAGGGCTCACGTCCGTAAAGGAGGAAGTATGGAGAGAATCCGGTGGTTGTCTGGACAGCAGTGTTATGCGCGTACGTCACAAAAGTGAGAACACGGTCCCAGTTGGGAGTAATCGGAAGTGACGTACATTGAGAGCATGTCCCCCAATGTTCGGTTGAATCGTTCGGTGATGCCGTTTGTTTGAGGATGATACGCGGTGGTGGTGCGATGAATGACTTGGCATTCCTTGAGAAGCGACTCGATTGCGTCCGACAAAAACACGCGGCCTCGGTCGCTGAGCAGCTCGCGTGGAGCACCATGACGTAGAATGATTCGATGTAATATGAAACAACCGACGTCGCTTGCCGATGCAGAAGGCAATGGTGCAGTTTCTGCGTAGCGCGTAAGATGATCGATGGCGACGATTATCCAGCGATTTCCAGCAGGTGTAATCGGAAGAGGCCCATACAGATCAATACCAACACGGTCGAAGGGTCGGGCAGGACAAGGTAAGGGCTGTAGTGGAGCTGTAGAACGGGGAATGGGATCCTTCCGGCGCTGGCAAGCGATACAGGAACGGACGTAGAGGCGAACGAAGCGATACATGCCACGCCAGTAGTAGCGCTGGGACAGGTGAGTGTAAGTTTTTAACACTCCAGCATGCGCGCAATGTGGTTCGGCGTGAAAGGAGGCGCATATGTCCGAGCGGAGATGTCTGGGAATAACCAGGAGCCATCGGCGTCCTTCGGACAAATAATTTCGTCGGTATAGCAAACCGTCCCTGATAACGAAGTGCGGTATTTGACGGTGCATACCTCTAGGGATGTGCTGGGAGGAGGTTGACTCAACCAGTTCAGAAGCGAAGCAACCGTTGCTCCAGAGGCATATCGCTGACACAAAGTGCAGACACGTCGTTGGTAGGCGAAGACGGCGACTGGTCACCATGTTGTAGGGGCGATCGGGACAGAGCATCTGCGTCGGAATGTCTTCTTCCGGATCGGTAAATTACGTGAATATCGTACTCCTGAAGCCGAAGTGCCCAACGGGCGAGCCGGCCGGAGGGATTTTTTAAAGAGGAAAGCCAACATAATGCATGGTGGTCTGTAACCACGCTAAATGGGCGCCCGTAAAGATAGGGTCGAAACTTTCCTATTGCCCATATAATGGCTAGGCACTCTTTTTCGATGACTGAATAGTTGGCTTCCGCTTTTGTGAGCGCACGGCTGGCGTAAGAGACGACGTACTCATCAAATCCAGGTTTACGCTGGGCGAGAACACCACCGAGACCAACCCCGCTCGCATCCGTGTGGATTTCTGTCGGGGCAAGCGGATCAAAATGGCGCAGGATTGGGGGTGATGTAAGAAGGCGGCGCAGTGTGGCGAATACATCATCACATGCCGATGACCATCCCGAAAGGTCGCGGTTGCCGCGGAGAAGGACAGTCAAGGGCGATATGATGAAGGCAAAGTTTCGAATAAAACGACGAAAATGTGAACATAGGCCGAGGAAGCTGCGTAGTTCTTTTATGGTCTTCGGCTTAGGGAACTCGGTCACGGCACGAAGTTTTGTCGGATCCGGAAGAACGCCATCTCTAGAGACGACATGGCCCAAAATTAGAAGTTGTCGAGCGCCAAAGCAGCACTTCTTTAAGTTGAGCTGTAGACCGGCGGAGCTGAGGCACGTGAGCACTGTCTCCAGGCGCTGAAGATGAGTTGAAAAGTCGCTAGCAAATATTACGATATCGTCTAAATAGCAGAGGCATGTCTGCCATTTCAGGCCACGGAGGATGTTGTCGATCATGCGCTCGAAAGTGGCAGGCGCATTGCATAGCCCGAATGGCATGACGTTAAATTCGTATAAGCCATCGGGGGTAACGAAAGCTGTTTTGGGGCGATCAGCTTCAGCCATCGGAACCTGCCAATAACCGGAGCGCAGGTCACTACATACTTTACAAAACATGCTAAAAATTATTCTTTAACATCATTCTTGAACGACTTCTCAGAAATAGTTGGTTGTTTTAGTGCACTGATCAATAAGGTATTGTACAATGTCTATTGGCGTTTGGCAGCTGTACCACCGTTCGACATGGATGCACCCACTTAGAAGCCTAGTGGCACAACTCCATCGCAATGACTAACGCCGATGATCATCATTTAACGCTTTATGAGGCATGAGGTCACACGCACAAATAAGTTGTGTTTTGATCCAAAAAACATTTTATTTACGCTAAGAAAAGGTGGTAAAACCAGTTTTCATTACTTTAAACACAATGGCCTGGACACAAAAGGTGGGACAACGTGTGTCCCACTGCACACGAGACGGAAAAAAGGGAGGTGGGACAGCATATGTCCCAACGCCCACGAAGGGGTAGGAGAAAATTTATTTACATCATTTTAGGCCCATTTTGCTACATGAAAAGGAGAGAAGCATTGCATGCGCAGTGACACTTCGTAAGCTGCGCACACTAGCTTGTGCGCACTGCGGTGCGCTTGATTGAGCTCCAGTGGCATCTTCTTCTTATGTTGGATGGTTTTGGAAAGTGGGCGTTCTCCTGGAAACGGGCTTCGTCCGAAACTCCACTAGGCATCGAACCACTGTGGCGGCCACTAGGCACAGAAACACTGTGGCGAACCACTTTTGCAATGGTAGTTAGCCTGTGACCGTCCAATGCGGAAGCTCTGCCGTTCGATAAGCTTCCTCTCGAGAATTGGAGCAAGTCCGTGCTTCCAGCACCGCGAAGATCTGCGTGCTCAATGAACGCATTCACGATGGTAGCGTCAATCATGAAATGAAAAATGCGGTGCCATCCTTTTTTTGATCGCCTCTCTACCAACTAGGCATTTAGTTTTTGCTCGAAACGATCGACGCCGCCCATCCACTGATTGTGATATTTCACTGCCGTGGCGCACGCCACGTGAATATTCTTTCTACAGGGCAGCCTCCTTTCCACGGTTATCTCATCTTGGGGGTCGTGATAATTCAACATCACATAGACGTTCGTCGAGTCCCGTTACTGGTAGACAGAAACTGGCCCCTTGGATCTATACAGAAATTACCCAAGCTGTAATTTAATATACACCTTCACCTCTGGGGGAAAACCTTTCTTGCTGGATATGAAACTTCCACATGCAATAACACCTCGTTCCCGAAGGCGGATGAGAAGTTTTGTTGGTGAAAAAAAAATTATCAAAGAAAACTTGCGAACCTGCGTCCACCACACCTTCGGTAAACGAAAGCAAAACGTGCTCATCAAGCCGCATGTCCTTGGATCGATGCTCTATGCGGCCTTGGTAGACGTCAAATTTGCAGAGGTACCCGGTCTCACTGTAAGCAATGCTCCACACTTGATATCCTCGCTTGATTTTTGGTTTGAGCGGCATATATTGCTTCATCGCTGATCTTCCCTTGAAAAGAATCAGATTCGTCGACAGCGACAGTTTCGAGGCGTGATAAATTATTCTGGCAAGTACATCCCAAATTTGTCAGCTAGGATATCATTGCTGCGTTCGCTTATCAAGAATGACAGTGTCTTTGAGGGGTCAGAACCTTTCCAGAGTGAATGGCGAGAACTCAAGGAACTTCTGACGAAAGCACCGCTCTTGGCCTTTTTCGACGGACCAAGAGAGACAAAGTTGCGTCATCGCGTCAAAGACAAAGATGCGTCATCGCAAGCTCTTGGGGCAGTTTTGCTGCAAAAGCATAATGACGACTGGCCTCCAGAGTATTGTCAGAAGCTGAGGGACGCTACTCACAAATTGAAAAAGAAGTGCTGGGAATAGTAACTTATAAGGGTACTTGCTTGGGCCAGTTGGTATCGATCCATTATTATGTTATTGCGCACAGCTTAAAAGACGGAGACACCATTCAACGCAGCCTCGTTAGAGGGCAGACAGCCCGTCGATTGGTCAAAGCTACTGCAGTTGGCCCAGAGCTGCAAAACGTTATTGAATCTTTGAAGGCGGGCAGTTCAATTAAAGGCCCCTTCAGTCCATTGGAAGCAGAGCTATCGGAGATAAACGGACTGCTATTTAAAGGCACCAAAGTAGTAATTCCACTTCCATTGAGACGAGAAATGCTGCACCGTATTCACGAAGGTCACTTAGGCCTCAACAAGTGCAAAGCGAGGGCATGGGCACTGGTCTGGCCAGTGACATAGAAACTTTTATGAAGTCATGCAGCGTGTGCAAGACGTTCGCATATCGTCAGCCATGCGAGCACCTTTTGCCCCCGCGAATCGCCAGCGCGACCATGAGATCGTCTGGGAGTAGACCTCTGCCAATTCAATGGGCAGCACTACCTAGTTGCGTATGACGCATTCTCATATTTCGTAGCAGTCGAGCGACTGCGAAGCACTCATGCCCGGGAAGTTATCGATGTGTTGAGAAGCATATTTAGCAGACATGGCGTCCCATTGGAGGTTGTCACGGACACTGATCCGCAGTTCGCCTCCTACGAATTCAGAGAATTCGGAAACGTATTTGGATTTAAGCACTCAACCTCCAGCCTCCCATTTTCCCCGATAAAATGGTCTGGCAGAGAAAAGTGTGCAAATTCCTAAGCGATTATTACAAAAGGCAGCGAGTGGAAAAAGAAAGCTCCTAGTAGGACCTGTTAAATTACACAGCCTTTCTACTCGAAGGTGGAAGGTGCCCGAGTGAGCTTCTCATAGGCCGGCGCCTGAGAACGCGGCTACAGGACTTTTCGGCAGAGGATTCTTAAGAAGTTTGGAAACGAAAACAACCAAAACGAGGACGTCTGCTCCCGATCTTGAAGAAAGAGGGCCTAGTACGAGTTCGCGAGGACCGCGGATGGAAAATCAAGGCTCAAGTACAGCAGCAGGTCGCACCGAGGTCGTACACTGTGGTCACGGAAGACGGAGTCATACTCCGCAGGAATAGACAGCATCTACTCTCAACTTAGGAACAGTACGAAGCCATCTTTACAGACTGCTGTGGTGAAACAATGGGCTGTTTTGGAATCCCGGAAATGGAATCCGGATCTCAGCCGCCAGCGAGGCCCCACCTGCTCACCTAACGGACCATCTGCAGTTTCACAGCCTCAACTTCAGCCTCCAGCCCCGCAGCCTCAGCCAGCCGACGTGGTAGAAGAACGCAGATCAGCTAGACATCCTAGACCCCCAGCAAGGCTGACCTACGACGAAAACTTCCACCAGCTCGCCTGACACTGACGCAGTTCTGCTGAGCGATGTAGCTGAGGCAGGGAGGGCAGGACGTTGCTTCAGCAATGGATCCCTATGACATTTCTATGACAGGTATCCGGGGTGTGTGACTGACTTGGCCGATCGTGAGATTTCATTCTTAGTGTTAAAGGAGGGAAGATGTATCGTATGTATATAGTTGTATATAGCTGCTATCCACCACTCTCGGCTGGCAACCCTGGTTGGCTACGAGCTCGGTGGTGGAACGCAATAAAGATCATTAGCCACCTTGTAAGTGCCGATGCACGAGGAAGGCTTGTATTCTTTCTGGAAATTCGCATTAGCATTTCCATAAGGGGCCTCACCCTGTAGCACCTATCAAAATTTGGTGAGGTCGTGTCGGGTATCTTGAAATTGTTAAAGTGCAGGCAACGAGTGATCTGCTGAAAACGTCTAAACGACATTACATTGGATATTTCTCGGAAATTGAAGAATTGGTCTGAACTCGAATATAGATAGACCTGACGTAAGTTATGAATACTCGTTAGAATGAGCATGCCTATGTACGCCTTCAGCTCGTTCAGTCTCAACGCCTGCCAGTTTGGCATCGTTTCTTGAAGCACATAGAGGGGTTTGTTTCTTCAACAATCATCTTCCACATTACCATCTACGGCGACCATGACAGTCATAAGAGAGAAGAGCATCTTGTGGAAAGTAAGTGAAGAAAGCGTATAGGTTAGCTAGCCGAACATGTGTTTAAATGGCATCCCTTCCTTTCGCTTTTTATCTCGCTTCCTATTTCTCTCTTCCTCTCTTAGCACGTTTTGTAGCCACTTTTTTTCGGAGTGAACAACGCGTTACCTGCATCTACGTACTCAACATTACAACGACTTCTATATGTTGCAAATGCCTCCTGTTCTTTTGTGTGTTAACAATATCCTTTTTTTCATTGCGCACTACTTCTGTATGAATCTCACTTCCGATAGAATCATCACAGCCCAACCGTGTCATTCTGCTGTGATTGCGTTATAGAGATTCAAACGGTTGCATTTGTGTTCCCGATATGTTTAACGGAAGTAAACCATAAAGAATGTCTAATCATTTTTCAAGTAAGATTTTACGCGTGTCATTTTTTCCCCCGTCTTATGCTTTGTTTCATTCACATTCATTTGTTAATGTGATGTGAACGTATCACACATTCTCGCATAAACAAGGGCAAAAATATGCCAGTAGATGTTACAGTGGCTACCAACACGTCTGCTCGGCCTGTATAATATGATGCGAGGAAACCTTTTATATTGCGTAAAACCCCGTGGCGAGACAACGCAGTTCAAGCATTCGAATGCCAATGAAGCAATCTGTTCTGGTGGATATGTCTTCCATACACTGCGTGAGCACTGCTGAACTGAATACAGCTGTCATTATTATCGCTAGGATTGTTATCAGTGTTCCGTGAGTGTGACTATTATTGTGCGATTCGCTCTTTGTGTGTGTGCGTGTGTCTGTGTGCGCGCGCGCGCACGTGTGTGTGTGTGTGGGGGGGGGGGGGGGGGTTCATGGGCCCTCAGACACAGACAGACAGGGACAAGAAAACATTTATGACAACACCCATCAAAACACAAATACAAACACATACACTTGCTGAACACTAATGCACACGATTATTCTTTCCTAAGCCTCAGTCCTTGCAGTCCTCTACGTCTACACGAGTATCCGCGCGTCCTGCCTAATATACGGTGTCTATAGTTCCGTAGACATCACTCACGGTACCGACGACCGCGTAGCGCTTGCACGCTCGCAACAGGAGAGGGGCGATGAGCCGTCGAAGAGGCAGAGCCGGATCCCGATGCACCTGGAGCAGAACCGAGTCCACTCAGCGATCGGTTTTGCCGTACCGGAACACACGTGGCACCAGGACCACGCCCTCAGCAGTCGGTAGTGCTGGACCCCAGCAAGCCTCAGCATCCATGGCCCGACTCGGTAGCTGGTTGGTCTCGGGCACACCATCTGGCACACGATCAGGCAACTTGGCCTGGCCCGCTCGCACGTCCCCCACAGGAAACACGCCGCAGGGCCTGGTCTGGGGCACCCATTCGCCGCAGGAAACGCCGGGCTCGTCCCGGCTGGTCTGAAGGCCCCAGCTCGGTCCGCCTGTGCCTCGGATCCCTGCTCCTTGCTCGCTGACCACGCACGCTCTGCCCGTCGACGTTCTAAAGCTCACGCGCTTCACGTTGGCCTCTCTCGCGCGCACTCCATCGTCTTCTTCAGTTTCATTTTGACTTACTAAATTCCATCTTCTTAGTACAGTGTGTGTGCGTGCGTGCGTGTGTGTGTGTGTGTGTGTGTGTGTGTGTGTGTGTGTGTGTGTGTGTGTGTGTGTGTGTGTGTGTGTGTGTGTGTGTGTGTGTGTGTGTCTGTGCGTGCGTGCGTGTGTGTGCGCGTGCGTGCGTGCGTGTGTGCGTGTGTGTGTGTGTGTGTGTGCGTGTGCGCGTGCGTGCGTGCGTGTGTGTGCGTGCGTGTGCGTGCGTGCGTGCGTGCGTGCGTGCGTGTGTGTGTGTGTGTGTGTGTGTGTGTGTGTGTGTGTGTGTGTGTGTGTGTGTGTGTGTGTGTGTGTGTGTGTGTGTGTGTGTGTGTGTGTGTGTGTGTGTGTGTGTGTGTGTGTGTGTGTGTGTTTGTGCTGTTTTTTTCACAGGAAAGCAATATATGACTGGGCCAGTCGTGTATCTTTGGACAAAAAGCCCGCCAGAGAGACGAGGGCGCATGCTCGTCAGAACGGTGGGTGACCGGCGCGACAGAAACCCGCAATGATAAAGGGAGCGCCGTTTACTCTGTCGTCGAAGCCCGCCATTGGCGACAGCAGCCACGTGTTTTTTGTGTTGCCGAATGCAAAACACGCAGAGAAAGCGAGTGTTCTCGCTCGGCGAAACACTCTTTCAGCAGCCACCTATGGCCTGCAGCAAAGTGTCTGGGATGGCCACACGTATTGTGCGAACACACGATGAGCTACGCGCTCACGAAGAGAGACGAGCGGGAAATGTGAACGCCGCTGCCGGGCAAACTCGCCTCGTAGGCAGTCCTGTAGAGCAGCTTTAAAGGGGCGCTAAAGATTCATTCACACCAGCGACTAACACCGGTCGCGCGATAAACTTAGTCGCAACGCGACTGGTCACGAGTGGTCGCTGTGGTCGCCAAGCGACTACTTTGGCTCAGTCGCTGGCTGCTCGATTTTTCAGTAGGGCTCGGTTGTTCAGTGCTAACCATATGCGCAGGAGAGGAAGTCAGCTTATTTGTTGGTGCAATAGGAATACGAGAGACATGAATCCTGCCTTCCGACGGGTATAAGCAACACGTAGGTATGGCCATCAGTCGCCTCGAGTCGCTTTATGGTCTCACTCGCAAATGGTCACGCGACCAGTGTTAGTCGCATGCGTGAGTGAGCCTTTATAGCGACATGCGGCGCGATTCTTCTCGTATCGCGTTCTTATTGCGTTAGTGTGTCTGCGTGTCGTACGCGCAGCTAAGCCTCTGTATACTGCCAGCACAGCTTAACAGGTCAACCATTTTCTCAGGGGAGGAAAGGAGTTCTTTTTCTATTTTACTCTCCTTTTTCTTTCCTTTTTTTTTCTTTTTTGCGGAGCGGTGCTTCCTTCCGACATCTCAAACACAGCAGTCTTTGATTCCGAGACCGCTCAGACATTACAGTACGAGCCTGAACCAGTAACTTGCCGCTCAACAGAACGAACGCCGACATCTATCGTGTGTAGCCGATTAACAGCTGAGAACCGTGATACGACCGACGAACGGAAACGAACGAACTGTGTCGTCGGAAGCGCGGCACCGAAAGAGGACCTATGTCATTTCCGGTCGAATCACTCGAAGAGAACCTCACAACTGAAAATAAATGGAGACGTCAAGGCTGGAAGAAAGTATCGCGGTTGAAATTCGCTTTGTCCTGTCGCGTCTAGCCGATTTTCATTTTCCAATGCTTTTGCTTTTCGAGAGAACTGCTGAGAGTTGGCTTTGAGACCGAAGTGCCGTGCACGAAGATCAGAACTCGACGAAAACATATAGAGGATGATGGTGGTCATAATGATGGTGTCCTACGGAGAGATCTTGCTTTACTTGGCTTTCACTGTTCCTTGAAGACTTTCTTCTGTTGGTTATTTCAAACCAGACCACACTTATGAGTGCACAGGCGGGTGCGTTGATTTTTAGATGACTCAAGGTTATGAATTTCTATATATTTCCTCCGATATAACCATAACACTTCCTTTTTTTGCAAAAAGACATCACGTATTTCACAGACCTCTTTCATTCCACTCAATTCCACAAAGCTTCTCAAGGCGTACGCTTATCAAAATATGTGTTCATTTGCATGCTAGATCAAACGTTGGGGTCATACAAAGTGACAGAATATTTTAATAGCCTGAAGTCAGAATCTCAAAGGTACCTATATACTGTGGTATAAAGTACTTATCTACAAGATTATTTGGAAGAAGCTCTGAGTGCATGATAGGGGGGAAAAATAGTGTGAATAGCTCTCGATTTAGACACGCGAGCAATATATTTTCCGCAGATACGTGATGTGACGATTTCCTAGATTGAATCATGCACCGTTACAGCATACCAATTGCGCATAATGTAGGTATGTGAAATTTTTAAGGACTCTGCCCATGATCCTCGGCCAGGGACGGCTCTTTTGCACCATTCAGGCAATTTCTTCGGCATGAGAACAAAAAATACACTTCAAAGTACACACCACCTCCTCATCTACAATTTCATTATAGCACACATAACCTAATCCGCGTCCACTACAGTGAAGTTAGATTCTGGCTACCGAAATACATGCGAACGAATCACGCAACTGAAATAAATTCTCTCTAAAATACGATGATACGATCCTATAGCGCTTTTGCTCCTTTGTGTATCGCACTCCATGGCTCGGCAGAAGGCAGCTAAGCGCGAAAGAAGAGCAACAGCAAATAAATAGAATGACATGCGCATCAGAAGATGAGAGGCGCATGCGACTAATGGCGACGCTGCTCCCTGCAGTATTAATTAGCGCACCTTTGATATCCTGCAATAGGACGCCAATGAATCACTGGTAGCTTCACTTGTATAGTGAAGCTACAGCTTCCTGTAGTTACTTTTTTATCTTGCCTTCCCAGAGACGGCACCGACAAGAAAAAATACATTACTGCGACCGGCACGCCAATGTATGTTCCATAGCCGTCGATAAATTGTATTACTACCGGTACGCTGTCGTTACATCACAACTCGTTTCTCTTCATAGCGTTGGATTATATAGATGAGTTCCAGCGTGAGGATTGACCAGGGTGTGGTAGCGAAGATGACAGTGGTGATTACGACGATTATTTTTATTGTCACGACGTCTTCGCCGCTAATTCTACTCTTTCTAATCAGGCTGCATTACGTCTATCGCAGCACGAAATTGTGTTTACGTTTACTTCATCTTATATTTCTTCATGAATGCCTCACTTCTTATATCGCAAAGATTCTACGATCGTAATGACACCAGCTCCCCTTAAGCCTTTTTCTTTCACTGATACACTAAGCACATTTTGCGTATCTCCACTCCGGTTCAGTCAGTGGCCCACTTCGCTTCTAATCCCTGGGCCTCTGAAAGAAAGACACTTTCTAAGGGCATTGATGAAACGATAAATCAACACACCCGTAGCCACCACCGTGGCATAGTGCTACGGCGCTCGGCTGTTGACGCGAAACAAGCGAGCTCAGAACCGACCTCAGCGGTCGCATTTCCGCATGGAGGCTACCCGCTTAAAGGAGTACTGACACGATTTGGAGACATCGGAAAAAGGGGATGTGGCGAAACCGTGCGGCGCCGCTTCCGCGCCTGCGCGTCGCGCCGATGCGTTTAAGCAGAACCACCGGCGATAAGGAACACTCTCGCCGGACTGAAGCTGTAAAAACTGTGTATGTGCCCCTGATCGTATCAGTTGTTGCTGTGTCTTTCGTGTGGAAACATTAAAGCTATGCGTTCCCACAGGGACATGACAGCACGTATAAAATATTTTATATTGATTTTAAAGTTTTCGTCGCTGAGCATCTGCAAGCCAGCTCCACTGCAATGGACATTATCTCGACGAGTCAAGACAGTTCCTGAGTTGGCGAACTCTACGTCCTGCATGCAGCCTAAATCACAGAAATCACTGTCAGGTTCACTGGACGACAATTCACACATCGTTATTTACGTGTACCACGAGCAGATGACAGATTTTCAGTTAGTACGTCGCCAGTTACTCTACTCCCGTGTCGTCACACTGCTCTGACACGTCACTGAGAAGCCGCCCCCCTCGGTACCGAAACCGAAATTCCTCTTTTATGTTAGCGGCATTAAAACTATATTGAATGCATTCCTTAGCACTATGACACTCATTTTAGGTTTCCCGGCACCAGTACACTTTGAGCAACAATCCGAATTTTTTTTTTTAATTCGTGTCAGTACTCCCCTTAAGACCCATGTCCTGTGCAATGCCAGGGCACGCTAAAAAACACCAGTTGGTCGAAATTGTCCACAGCCTTCCAGTACACTGTGTTTTGTAATCATCTCGTATTCTTTGAACGTAACAGTGCAGAAATTATTATTATCTGTATTCTGTTAAGACACCCTCAGCCTTTGTCAGACTTTCATAGCAGTCCACACATGCCTCATCTCGTCGCGAAGTTTTGCTTTAAGGTGTTTTTGTTTACAAGCCATTAGCACGGGCCATCAAGTAGAAATCACTGCCCTTATTGTTGCGCCACCATTTTCAAGCTTTGCAACCGCTCTCATTCTGTAACTGCTTACTACGATACTTCCTCGCAAAGCCCCGTCTACTCTGGTATGCCTCAGTGATTCGTATTAGGCCCTCTTTTAGTCATGTTATCGGCTTACTCAGTTGCATGTCTTCTAACGTATACACTTATTCGCCGAAGATTCCGTAATCTTCAGTGAAATTAACGACGTTAACGACGCTTGTACTCTATAAACTGGTCTTATTTTCGTCTTAGTGCAATCGCTCAATGTCCCGTGATAATGGTTTACGGGCATGGTCAGTAATATTAAAGGGTCTGTAAATATTTTCTGTGCTGTGTTGTCTGTAGCTCTCTCCTGTATTTATAAAGTTTTTGCGCGAAACTGTGTCATTGCCTTTTGCCGGGCAGCCTGTTTTCTGACGCTCAAGTTCTGTGTACTGCTTGATTATCGCGCTGCTTCTGAAATGCAGGCGTTGTTAAGTTGACGATTCAACATCTTCCACACACTACTGCGTCAACCACAATGCATTAGTTGGAGCAGCCCTAGCAAACGCGATCTTAGGAACGTTAAACTGTGATTTTCTCTTAACTCAATGCCAGGTTTTCACAATTCTCTCACGTCCTACACGCGTCTTATTAGCACAAAATTGTTCAGACCTCTACGGACCAGGTCACGATATTTTGTCCAGGTGGGCTACGCTGCTTTATGAACAAAAGTTATCAACTCAAATTTTACATCATAACTACAACGAGAAACTTTCAGTGTGAAATTTCTAGGGGATGTTAAGAAAGAACTCAAATCATTCTTGTACGGCAAGATTACTATTCGGTTAAAATATTTTCCGCCCGTTGATTAAAACGCGCGAGATATTTAAAAAAAAGTATCTTTGCGACTATACGTTAACTTTTACTTGTCATTCTTTTAGTTTCCTCTTTCGTGCTGTGAATGAACTAGCAAAACTATAAAAGGCTGCTACGAGCGTAGACATCCAACAAACGAAGTGTTGGTGACGGTGATAGACGACTGTTGATAAACCAACGGCGTGTTCGCTGAAATCCTGGAGTGAGGCGCTCACGTTGTGACTATCACAGCACTGGTTTCACTTTACTGCAATGCTTTCTGCAGCAAAGCTCTACCTACTCAAATTTTATGCAGGTGCTGGCGTTCGGTGTTACTGCCCCAGTTAAGCTATATAGCCTTGAAATACATCAAGACACCGGTGTATAAAGGTGGCAACGAAGCCGCCAGTTTTCTTTTTTTTTTTTGATAACCTGTCGGTCTCAACCGCTTTTTTACAACGCAGGTGTTCTTGGTCGAGCTATGTCCGGGATCCGTAGTAAAACTTGTGGGCATCATAAACGGGTCTGCGCCATGGACATTGGGTGATTCCCACCACTCACCACTTCTCCACTAAAAATGAAGGCAACAGTCCGCCCTAACAAACGGGTTTGTGCCTACAGAAGTCTGTGCGGCCTATCAGAAAAGTATCATCCTCATCAATGTGTACGTCCGACAAAAACTGGGTAAATCCGACTACACACAACATCCACTCTAAAGGAACGAGGCAACAGCCCAACAAATTGCGTGCGCGTTACCATAGTCACTCCCCTGTCACTGGATACTTTGTGGTTATAAACACATGGCTCATCCCTCTGTCATAGGAATCGGTATAACACGAAAGTGAAACGTGTCTTCACAGAAGTAGTTCATCGTTTATTGTGCATTGTTTCGCCACAAGGGCGATGGAGCGAATGTCATAGCAACAAATTGTAATGTTACGCGAAGTACGGCAAGCAGCTCGAAAACTACAGCGCGCTCCTCAAGTAGAAAGGACGCGCGAAAAGAACATACACAGGACGAGCGCGAACTGTCACTGCTAGGAGCTTAAAGAGCGCTGCTCAAAGAGAAGGATGCACGAAACGAACGCACAAGTATACAAAAGGACGCGCGCGAACGAACAAACTAATATCTGAGGTTTCTCGTTTCAAGAACCACGAGATGATTATGAGAGGCGCCTTAGTGGAGGGCTCCGGAAATTTCGGCCGCCTGGAGTTCTTTAACGTATTCCTAAATCTAAGTACATGGGTGAGTGCGAACTGCCAACAGTAACAGTTGTTACTTCCTTATGAGTGAGCGGCGCGCCTCTCTTTCGCAAACGTGGCTGGCGCAGCGATCATAGTGACCTACGTACTCTCTGTAACTTCAACGGCGGAAAGCACGAGACGTACAAAGCGCTATCACGAGATAAGCGCGTGCGCCCGAGCAAGCACGCCCTGGCGAGGCGCACGCCCATCGCAACACGCGGGGCGACGACCTTTAAAGCGCGCCCAGAGCGCCCATCATGCCATCTTCGCTCGTCATAACAAAAACACGCTGAAGTTGTCGATCTCTGAGTACCACCACAATAAATGGTGTATATAAATAGTTCGCCGTTAGTACTCCGAAGAACCGAATCGTTTCGCGCTGCGGAGCGAGAGGTCGGAGGTTCGACGCACGGTGACGGAGATTTTTCTTGTAAGTTTTTTTTCTTTGCTATCTGTTAGTGTATATTTTTCAACGTCATATCCGTGACGGAAATACGTCATTGGAGCCGTGGTGGACCCCGGCATAAAACACTTTCGTGTTAAAAGCTGGTGGCTACGCTACCTCATCAAAGCTTAAAAAAGAGCGTTTCATAAACAGCCCTGATAATATATATGGGAACATCTTAAGCGAAGGCTTCTTTGTAAACCCGGGTATAGGAGTGGTATGTTCATAATTGCAATAAAGCTATACTACCACCTCAAAGCGTAACATAAAGTGTTGATAAAGAGCAGGGATACAACACATCTGAAGGACGTTCAAAACATAGGAATGCGTTGGCCTGACGAAAGGATGGCCACCAGCTACGCTGTTTCATCGGTGTCCGCGAAGCGGAGCTGCTTTTTCTAATGTTTACATCTATGATTTTGTCCTCCGTGCAGGGTAGCAAACTGCACATTCGTCTGGTTGACATCTCCGCATTTGCTGCCCTTTCTATGTCCCTCTCTCTCTTTTTCGCATTCTATATCATACAAAAAATTTATAAGTCCAATCCACGCTGCGAAGAGGGTTCGACAGCGAAGCTGTAAACGACACCCAGAACGACTACCCATTGCGACGTCGCTTAAACGTACTTCCGTATTATAATTTTAGAAGAGTGAGATTGGCATCTTACCTTCACCGGGAGCAAGGGCAAAAAAAATGCCCCCCACCTCCCCGAAGGGAATCGTGAGGAAATGCGAATACATTTCTTGCGCCGAGATAGTTCGCCTTCACCGACTTCTCCCATCGCCTTGAGAGGCGCCCAGCCAGCGAACGGTCGAGAGTGAGGCGCGAGCGGAAGGGAGAGTGGGGCGCAGGGAGGAGAGAGAGCGAACGGCGAGAGAAGGAGCGGCGAAGCACTGCACCTACCCTCTCCT
Source organism: Rhipicephalus appendiculatus (assembly GCA_030522465.1). Classification (NCBI taxonomy): domain Eukaryota; kingdom Metazoa; phylum Arthropoda; class Arachnida; order Ixodida; family Ixodidae; genus Rhipicephalus; species Rhipicephalus appendiculatus. The sequence continues at coordinate 3,809 of JALIZH010019496.1, read as the reverse complement.
ACACTCTCTCGCACCATATGCTCCGGTTGCTAGGGGCGAGGATAAGCGCGCGCGCCCGCAGCTGTTGCTATGGGAAAGGGAGTGAGAGCGGAGAGATAACACCTGCCGGCGCGCGGACACCGCCGCGGACAACGCCGGATGTCCTGACATAGCCCGACTAAGAAATGTATTCGCATTTAAAAAGTGCGTCTGATTTTGCACACCGGTCATACATGTTTTATCATACACAACAGTCTGACTCAATGCGTTCATAGCCATGACTCATTGCATGGGGTCGTCCAAGTCGACGATGTCCATCAGCCCTCCGACCACGTCTTCGTCTATCTCCTCTTAGTCTGGGAGAGGCTCGAAAGTCTCTGGGTTGAAGCGAATGCCGTTGAACCTGTTGAGCGAACTCTGGAGAAGAACGTCTATTAAATTTAAAATGTGCACCCTTGAAACACAGCCCCCCACGCACGACACCTTTCTTTTTTCTTTTTTTTTGCCCACAGAGACGAAACCGTTGCGAGGTGGAGGTACAAAGCTTTCCTGTAAAATTGCTGCGCAGCGGTTTCTGCGCTAGTTCTGCGTATGTCAACGCGGTCACCGCTAAATGTAATCGAACCGGTCACCTCATGAGTTGCAGCTGAGGGCCTCCGCCGATTACGAGAGTGATGGGTTTCTCCAGTGTCCCTGGACTACTTATCGGCTAACGCGACAAACGCACTGGCGCTGAGAAGTGAACAAAATAACCTGACGCCTTGCGTTAATTCCACAAAACGCGCATTTTAATTTACGATCACCGCGTAATACCTCCGAAGAATAGCAACTTCTGCACGTTCATTTGCTGTGGTTCTGTGGAATGGAATTAAAATTAATCGCCACAATGCTGAGCTTGGAATATGCTAGCTGCATTAACCACTCCGATGACATTTGTCTTTTTATACGGCCCGGCTAGGCGCTGGAGTTAGTAACGAATCCGTGGCTACTCGATCTTCAAAAAGCGAAGTCGACTAGAACGGTGCTGCACGGAAGTATAGGCAAGAAGGGGATCGTCTTCATAACGCGGCGGGTAAGCAGCCCACAATGCCGGACCATGACGGTAATCTGGAGACGCCGCTAGAAGCCTACTCACTCCTCAGTTTGTTCATATCGTCCCGGAGGGTGAGAGCGAGCAACGCACTTTCATTAGAAACTTCAGGCACTCCTGTAGTGTGATGAAGGCGGCTGTACATAAAATGTACGACACGGAGCGAGGCATTGCTCCCACGGGGCACATTTATTTCCGGGCGACTTGAGCATTCCGCGACCCAATCTTCGTTTTCTTCAGCTTCCTCTCCTCGTAGCCATCCTCCCATTTGTTTTTTTTTTTCGTTGTACTCATTATTTTTCTCTTCCCGCATTTCCTGGGAAATGCGCCGAACGCCTGCATGTTATTCGCTTCATTTTATTCCCCGGCGATGCAGTGTCTCGTTTTATTTATTTTTGCATGCACGCCCCTCCTTTTTCACTGCAGCCATGCGTCCTTTGCCTCTTGAACGCTGCGGCGCTTCAAAGCTGCAAAAGGCTATCTTTTATCATTATTCGAGACTCAAATAAGCGAATTCCCAATAATGTTCGTGCTGCCAACAACGACCGTGGCCTCCCGTGTTTTAATTAGGAAACGGGAATGCACGACCGCTGCCGGCAGCACCAAGAAAGCTCGTTTTCTTTATTCCTTCTGTACTTCGATACCGAGCCCTTTCTTTTGTTCTTGTCATTCCGCAATGATGTTTAACTAGATCTTTAAGCGTATCGCTCCTCAGACCTCCTTCCTCTTCGCAACATTCTTTTCTTCCTTCGCTTCATGGATCCACGTTCTCCGGTTCCCTGCGTTGCATGCCTCCTTGAGCATCACTTGAGGACGTCACTGCGCATGCGTGCTCGCTGTGCTGCCATCAGAGCCTTGAGACATTTCGAGCATCATTCTCTCGCTCTTTCGAGTTAAGCCGTTTCTACTCTTCCCGAAGGTTCTCTTGAAAATTGTTGTTTTCCCGCAAGACATGGCCGCGCCTTTTACATACCGGTACATGTATTATGCGAATTTATCGAGGAAATAAAATATGGGTTACGTACAGTGATGTTCCGTGCAGGGAATTTTCCCTTTTTCAGGGAATTTTCGACAGTCATTTTGGACGAAAGGGAAAAAGGGAATCTTCGCGATATTGGAGGGAATTTTGAGGGACGGCGAAATTTTTTTTTTATAACGATCAAAAGACTGTGGACATGAGGCTTTCGCATGTCGCAATCGTTTCTGGCGCATGTAGCGCGCCAAACCACAGCCTCTAAGGTTCGTTTTTAAAGACCATAGTCTTTCTTGGGATAATTCAACGCAGAAACATTGATGACATTGATTTGACTGACTGCTGGTTTGTGTGGCCAGCGATTCAGCTGCCCGGCGAAAGTTTAAGCCCGTGCTCAAAGCCCGCCCATCTTGATATGGTGAATCTGTTCATACTTATGAACATTGTCAGAAGCGTCTCTTCGCGCAATGAGTATTGATGCCATGTGGAAGGAGATCGGGGAAATTAAAGATTTCCAAGGCGAGCCACAATTCAGCGGTGTGGCGAAGCTCGCTAAACTTTGTCTATCTATCCCACATGCACACGCAGACGCAGAGCGCATTTTCTCGTGGGTGAGCGACGTCAAAACGGCGTCGTAAGCGCAATAGGTTAGGCAGTGACACACTGAACGCCACGATGGTGACGCGTTCAAGATTCCACTCAAAAGGGATCTGCTGTAACAGCTTCAAGGGGACGCCCAAACACATCAATCTTCACACACAGCAGAACACTCGAGTGAACTAAAGCAGAAGATAAACAAGCCGCTGAAGATGTCGGTTTTTCGGTTTGCCCAAGAGGGCTGACATGTTCTAGTCATTGTGCTGTGATCCTAGCTTCATATATTTTAAATACCTTGCTTTTTTTTCAGTTCGAGGCACACAAAAGTTATGCGGTCAATTGAAAGGTTTCCCAGTCAATATACCATTCTATTCACTTCACATATATTTATTTTTTTCTTTACGGTAGTTTGCAGAACCGTTCCTAATCAAGTAAATAAAATGTTAAATACCACCACAAAAGCTTGTTTTATTTCACAATATTTAGTCACCATTATTGAAAAGTTGACGTGCTTTTTGTACAAAATGTGGTGCATATAGATACAGAGCTGCAGAATTGTGGTGAATTGGGCCTGTTGGTTGATCATCTTAAACACTTCGTAGCGCAGGGAAAAACAGACACAAAGAGACGACACCAGACAACATACGAGCGCTAACTACCAACAAAGGTTTATTGACCATCACATGCGTATATATACCGTGCTCAACACCCTGCTATATATACCGTGTTTTTCCCTGCGCTACGAAGTGTTTAAGATACAGAGCGTCTGCTAGGCACATTAATGTACGCCACGTCACTCAGTAACAAAAAAAAAAAACAATAATAAACTTTTTTTCTTATGCAGTGGCCGTGTGCATGAGCATGTACAGCATTCCTTCCGCATCGCATACCGCTTAAAGCGAGCTACAAGGTAGCTCCTTCGTAGTATTAAAAGCCGATCTAAGAGGCGATGCTTTGAGTTGGGCAGGAAAGAAGAGAAAGCGATGGGAAGAGCCTGAAACACGTCGAACACTATATATATATATATATATATATATATATATATATATATATATATATATATATATATATATATATATATATATATATATATATATATATATATATATATATATATATATATATATATATATATATATATAAGCTTTTTTGTGCAGGGAAATATGCGGA
>JALIZH010019495.1:0-13096 GCA_030522465.1 Rhipicephalus appendiculatus | reverse complement strand
AGCGCATAGTATAGGCACTCCTCCCGGATGCACTTCAGTTGATAAGGGTGCGCCTGTCCTGGTCTCTTTCTTTTCCCGTGTTCTTATTTACGCTATGGTTTATGAAAAACGATGCACAACTTCTGTAACTGACGCAATTGCGCAGTCATTTGGCAACGAGCTTCTTGACCTTTTCTTGTACGATTTCTCGTATCAATTGGCGGAAAAAACGCTCGTCAGGTGTTGTCACTGTGGTCACGGCTGCCGCGCTGATTAGCGGACTGTTGGTTAGGTGACCATACCCTGCGGTAGCGCGAGTATGGTTTTTTTTCGTTTCACATCACGACAGGGTACAGAAAGGGGCCCATTTTTCGTGCGCGTCTCAAGGGCAGTTTTCAAGGTGAAAGAAAATGTAGGAGCGTTGCATGATAGAAAAGACGCTCAAGGGCCTCCGATATCTGCATACCGCTAGCGCTAAATTGTGCGCATAAATAGGTGCGACTACGTATTCGACTATTTTATGGTCCATATGTCAATCAGTCGCAAATTTTTGTTACCTACCGGATGCATGACCAAGAACCGATGAACAAAATTATGCGAAAAACTTTCCTTGCATTTGTACATCCATTTCTGCTTGCTACCGAGCTGAAGTACTGGAGATCAGCTGGGCGAAACAGTGTTTAAGAGCTTACTATTCCTAACCATAAGCACGATTTTTTACTATTCGCAGGGGAATAGAGTATATCAAAATATTACCGCATCCAATATGCAGCAAGAAAACAACGAAGAGGACACGCAGCCAGAGAGAAAAGACGAGGTTCTCGCCCGATCAGCTTGCCAGTGCTTTGTGTAAATAAAGTGAGCTGTTCTGCATTCGACTTCACCTGTGTCTGCGTCGTGACACTGGTGGGGGTGCTGGGCACATGTTCGGGACACCTACCAGCAGCCCCGCATCTAGCACAGAAAGACTTTCGCGCGTCGATACACCCGTTCACCGCACCAGCCACCGCCTGTTAGGCCTGAGCCCAAAGTTCGGTCCTTTGCCAGAAAGCATGACCACGCCTGGAAGCAGTTCCCCTGACATGACCAGCCTCAGCACGACACAGGTGACTGTTTTGAACCCTCGCATTCCTGTGGACTTCCATGGCAACACATATGAGGACGCAGATGACTGGACAGCCAACGTTTGCGGGTGGAACGCCACACAGAAATTAGGCTACGTGTATTTCCCCCTTCAAGACGGAGCCCGAACATGGTTCACGAATCACGTGTGGTCGTCTTCAGACGAGTTCCAGCGGAAGTTCCTCGACACGTTCGCAAGCACCGAAAGACGAGAGCTTGCACAGGCGACTCCTCGAGTCACGGATTCAGAAACCAAATGAATCCATTGCGATGTTTGTTGAGGACACGGCGCGGCTATTCCAGCGACCGGATACCGATATGTCCGAAGCCAAACAGATCAGCCACCTCATGCGCGGCTTTAAGGAGCAGCTCTTTGCTGGTCTCGGGCGAATCCCGCCTACAAGCATCGACGAATTTTCGAAGGAGGCGACAGCCATCGAACGCGCTCTGCAGCTGCGCTACCGCGAGTATGGTCACCTAACCAACAGTCCGCTAATCAGCGCGACAGCCGTGACCACAGTGACAACACCTGACGAGCGTTTTTTCCGCCAATTGATACGAGAAATCGTACAAGAAAAGGTCAAGAAGCTCGTTGCCAAGCCAAATGACTGCGCAATTGCGTCAGTTACAGAAGTTGTGCATCGTTTTTCATAAACCATAGCGTAAATAAGAACACGGGACAAGAAAGAGACCAGGACAGGCGCACCCTATCAACTGAAGTTTTATTGCTGAAACAGGGCGTATATAAGCACCCTTTGAAGCTGCAATAAAGAAAAAGAGAAGAAAAGGAAAAGTAAAGACAGCATGAATGGACACGCGTCTATGCCAAGAATTCATGTTCTTTAGCCGATAGCAGGATAGAGGGGGTACTGACACATCTGTTACCTGCCCTCGCTATCTCTGCCGCCTCTACGATTTCTCTGGTCGTCTGTTCACGGTGCCGGTACAGTACAACTGTCTGACTGAACAATGGAACGCACTGTGGCCTCGCGTCACATTTCTTACAATGGCTAGCAAGGTGTCCGTCAATGGCAGTGTTCCCGATTTTGTTGTGCTCCTGCAGGCGGACGTTGAGGCATCTGCCAGTCTGGCCTACGTAATGCCTACCGCATGCAGCTTCAAAGGGTGCTTATATACGCCCTGTTTCAGCAATAAAACTTCAGTTGTTAGTGTGCGCCTGTCCTGGTCTCTTTCTTGTCCCGTGTTCTTATTTGCGCTATGGTTTATGAAGAACGATGAACAACCAACACGCCCAAACGTTCACCCTTTAGAAGTTGTGCGCCAGGAGATTAGGCAAGCGCTTTCGCTTCCCGAGTGGAACACCAACACTCCCAGAGCAACCTACGCAGACATTGTCCGCCGACAGCCATCTAAGGTTTATTTGACAGAAGATATTTTCACGCGATTCCATCACTCCTGGAAATGGAATTTTTAGGAGCTAAACAGGGATACTGACGAAAGAATAGACACGGACAAGCGCACAGCAGATGTTACTACGCTAGTTTTCAGCCGCCACCGCTTCAGGACGTCACGGCGGCAGTCTTACGGCCTTGAAATCTGGAGGGTGTTGACGTGACACTGGTCGGCCTCCTCTCAAATTGTTGCCAGGGCATACTGTGAAGGACACTGGGCTAGGTGGCAAAAACGTCTATGTAATTTTGTTGATAACTGTTACGTTAAGCCGGAGTAAACCTCTTAATATCTGTTTAGAGGCCGGTGACGTGAGGAACTCTGCCGTCACTATCGCTTCTGATTAAAAGGGGCGTGGCGTGTACGTTTCAGGGCGGAATTTGGGAGCTCTTAAGTGCGCGCGATTGGATGCATATTGCGGCACCCCTTCCCCAGCGGAGAATCTGGGGAGATGAAACGGTTATTTAAGCGCAAGAAAATTGTCCTGCTAAGCAGTCTAGTCTAGTCCAGCCAGCATGGCATAGACGCTGAACCTACAAGTTAGTGTCCACCCAGTATAGCCTGGCCGCCTAACCCTGTCCGAACGAATAGTTGACTACTTGAGGAAGATACGTCAAAACCAGTGTCTGCAGCAGTCTACGCCGTAGGTCAACCTGCTGGAGGGTTACCTGCAGAACTGGACGCTCGGGAAAAAGTGCTCTTCAATCCCAATCCGAACGCAAGACGTGCCAGCACTCTGCGTGGACTGATCAATTCCTTAGCTCTCGCAACTTAACGTCTCGTGGTCATTCGTACGCCAGCTTTTGTTTGCTTTTGCATAGTTGTTATAGTTAGCTGCTGTGAATCACCTGCTTTTGAATCCTTAGCACAATGTGATTTGTTCTGTCATACCACTGATTATATATATATATATATATATATATATATATATATATATATATATATATATAATATAGGCATGTAGCCCATTCCCGACCACTCTAACATTTCTGGCCATATTCCTGAAGTATCCGAGTAGGCCCACCGAGACTCGTACGTAAGCAATAAATTTAGGTCGACTGCATTATTTTCCTGAATTCCTTGTGGTTTTTAGCGACTTTTTAGCCGCTTCAAAATTCATTATAATGTGAAGCACGGATATATCATTGTTTAGTTATAGCTAACACAGCTCGTATGTGGGACATTGAGTGAGGAGACTTGGTGAAAGCCATACTTATACATACTCGTATATAGAAATAGGTACCACACACTTTTTGGAACACTGGAAGACGACCCTACGCCGCTACCAAGCTGAGCAAACTTTAAAGATCTATTTCAACCAATCGTTTCAGTAAACAGCGTGTAACACTTTTAGGTAGCGGCAGTATCAACGTCCAGGACATAATTCGGTACAGACAGAACTTACCGCATCGCGAGACGTCACGCCGAAATCTATGCACCTTGCGTAAGCGCTAGCGCGGACGCTCCCGACGTCCGATTCGAGGACGTAGATCAACGTCCCCATCTCGAACGACAGACCTCTCAGCATTTTGCCATCAGCGTAAGACTCGTTCGCCCGCACCAGCGGCCAGTGAGTCTCCTGCACGGCACGAAAGAATAGATTTCATCAGGATCCAGTTGGTACATAGGACTCCTCCTGCACTCTTAACAGCTTCTTGCGTACTCGCAAGTTTGTCTCTTCAGATGTATTTCTTTTAGCAGATTTAGATGCTTTTGGTATCTCGTGGTTATCTCTTAACAGGAGACGAGCTTCGCTTATTGGATTACTTGAGCTCTCTAAGTAGACTGGCCTCAAGTAGGTGGTAGAGCAGCCACCGAGGTCAGGCCTACTTATTCTCAGTCTACATGCCGTGAATGCCGGTTTTAAATGCGATGCTACAGACGGCACTTCGGATGATAGAGCAGATTTTGTTTATGTTTCTATTTCAGAAACTCAGCGAAATATATCATGTCCCTAATTTCCCAATTTTTATAGCGCGGTTGATGGTTCGATTATAATTCCATGCAGTGGCTCTTTTGCCAACTTCAGAAATGGGTGCGGATGGTTACAAATATTTTGGTGTTGCTTTCGAAAATATTGCTAACCGATGTGTTCGGCATTTTTTCTTCTTTTACAATAAAAAAAAAGCTTAAGGTAATGGATAAGATGAGACATGTTACATTTACCATGGCGACTTGGTAGACTACGACGCTTAAAGCGTAGTTGCGACTTTGTGAAATGAGCAGTTTTTAATGAAGCGGAGGAGATATTTCGTGTGAAATCGCAGCCAACGAGAGACTGCTACTATAGAGTGAGGTCGTCCCAGCTTCTTGAAACATAAGCGAAAAGGTCGTGGTATGTGTGCTACAACGTGCAACTGATAATGCCACAGTATTAATTAATGATGAATCTACTAATTATACTATTACAATGTCATCTTTAAACTTGTACTTTCAAACTGTCTTTACTCAAAGTAACTGCGATGTTTCTCCCATGGGATGTGTCACGGCATCTACAATTCGAGATGTCACTGTCACGCGATGGAGCTTCAAACACAAGAATGCCAGAATTGCAGTCGTCCTCATAGCGCGTACAATGATTTCCTTTCCTTATTCACTTTGGAGATGTCGGTATCTTGCTGTTACATTCAACAATCCACTATTCACTGAATATGGCCCCTCCGCGTATCGACGTGCTAAAATTATACATTGATATAAAAACTCAGAGTTCCCTATACATTCACTTAAGACGACTCGAAGGCTAAAGTCATCTTTACCTTCTCAGTCGGTGTATTGATTCTGGCCCGCCACTTTTTAGAAGCTTTCTGAACCTAACGTGGTTTTGCATTGCCTCGAAGATCGGAGGCGCTTCAACTGGTTTTGCATTGCCTCCGTGACTGGACCACCTTTGACCAAGCTACGATGACATGTGATAACGTCATCTTGTGACGTGATGTCACGGTGACGTCATCATGGCGCCATAAGTTTTGGTGATCGGTGACGTGATCACGTGCTCACTTTTTTGCATGACTCGTTTTTGCAGGACGACGCCGACGCGATACGCCGACGGTCAAATTTCACGTTTGATAAGGCAGCCGAGGCTTTCGCCTTAATACGATATCAAGCCGATGTTAAGTAACTACTAACGAATCTCCCTAACCACCGACTTTTGGAAACGACTTAGGCCTAATATATCAAACACAAACTTCAACACTGCGGTAGGATTGCCTGTTATGAGTCGTTTTGCTTAAAAAGCAGGAGTTGTGGTGGCGCACCTTCACATGATCATTGCATCGGCATCTGCAATAGCAACTATGAGACAATCGACGAGCTTATTGAGGCAGTGGAAATCGCGAGAGCGAAAGCTCCTTGCATGAGAACTACATCTACTGACCTAACGGAAAAGTGTGTATTCTTAAACAAAACGCAGTGGAGTGGCTAAGCACGTGTCAATCTTTATCGTATCAAGTGCTGTAATGAATCTGCTCCCGCCCCCTAGTTATCGTTGTAATTGATTTTGCTTTGTCGGCCCAGCCAGGACTCTCAGCGCCTGCGCGCGACTGCTCAACATATATGTTTCACCTCTGTTCAATAACCCTTCTGTTGCAAGTGAGCACATCGTCCTGTCGTCACTTTTCATCGTCCATGTCTTTTTGGTGCGTCACAAGTTTTGCCATGTATCACTACAAACAAGCCCATCCTTACATCCTTTCGAGCTATGTCAGACTTAGTTGGCCAAGCAAGCGTCCAAGCGTTTCACGATATGCACTGAGCTGTTCGGTTTGTCAACGGACAAAAGAACGTGGTGGTCTGCCGCCTGAACTGGTACAGACAGTTATCAGTAACAGCCCTCGTCAAATTGTTCCGTGTGACATCATGACACATTTTCCCCGTATACCACAGGAAAACCATTACTTATTAGTAGTTAACGTCCAGTTCACGATGTTGGGTGAGTTATCCCCTTACACGCATTTAACTTCACGGAAAATTTCGAATTGTTTTGACGACGAAGTTTTGCGGTACGAGTTCCAACAAGAACGGGCAATCGACAACGCCTACTACTTTCACAATTCGCAGGCTCGCCAAGACGTACTCTGCCTAAGGCGCAGGCTAGTCCCCGGCACGAGTCCCAGCTATCCCGCCAGTAGACGCAAACTATTTCTTTGTTAGTCAATGGGTTATAAAATTCACCTGAAAGGCACTCGTGATACTTATCTGTATCCTTCAGACTGTCCATCCGCCGGATGTCATGAACACAAAAATAAAGGCAAGGAAAGACGACACAACTGCTAACACTTTCAGATATTTACAGCAGCAGGTACCTACCAGGCTCGGGAACTTTGATCGTGCTGCTTTGAAGACATTAGGCGGTGCGGCGTAGCAGCCTGCCTCATCCTCCATCGAGCTCACTGAAGATATAGCAATAGCTGCGTCGGCCTTGAATGTACTAAAGCGAGAGAGAACATGTGCCGAATTATTACACGAGCGTACGCAACTGGGGCGCAAGGTCTTGTAGTATTACAATTTCTTTCCTGTAAATAAATTTGAGTATTCTGTTGGTGTTGTTTGTTGTTAGAAATGTGTTTAATCAAAAATCATTCCCTGTTACGCTGTTACGCTCACACGGGTATTGTTATATGCTTTGTTGTTGTAATTTTTTTTCTTCTTTTCTACCATGTGTGATATGACTTGTACATTTGGTGCAAATATTTTCAGCTGTCACTTGCTGCCATGAAATTGGTCTTCTGGGCCCTAGTCAAGCTGTTTCATTACAGCCTTTAGCTCAGGAGACCATCCAGAATGTAATGTTTTCGTTTTATTCCGGAAAATAAAGAGAATGAATGAATGAATGAATGAATGAATGAATGAATGAATGAATGAATGAATGAATGAATGAATGAATGAATGAATGAATGTTAGCCTAAGCTCTCTGTCAGTTGTATGATAAGTCGTGCCGCACTAGAGGGACGTGAAACAACTTAAAATAGATTGGTTGAGCAAACAGAAAACAGCCGCTTCGTCTTACATCATGTTTTAGACATCCACCCGTATGTCGCCTGTTTTCTGCTGACCTTACGGTTGCCAGCGGCAAGCGGCGATATGTGCGTTAACGGAGTACTGACAGGAAGTTTAAATATGTTCCGATTGTTGCTCTACATAACAACACTGATGTCGAGAACCCTGAAAAAGTATTGTGGTGCTGGGGAAGGCATCGAATATATTCTTAATACCGCTACCTTGAAAATACACTTTCGGTTTTCATATCGAGGGGGGTGGCTTCCCAGTGAAGTGACGTGTCATAGTGACTTCACAGCGTTCCGTCACGGGCACACAGCAACTCGCGATGTACTAGCGGCAGGTCAGTCATCTGCTCGTGATGCACTTAAGCAGCGATAAGTGAATTGTCGTACAGTGACTCCGACTGTGATTTCTGCAATTTAAGCTTCGTGAAGCACGCAGAGCTCGCAAAGTCAGTAAAATTGTGTTGACTTATCGGAATAATGTCCATTGCGGTGGGGCTGGCTTGCAGATTCTCAGCGAGGAAAACGTTCAAAATCAAAATAAAATATATTATACGTCCTTTTCTGACTCCGGTGTGTGGAGAGCGTTAACATTACACGCCAAAGAAACGAGAAACGTCCCATTTGCGACGTCTCAAAATTATGTCAGTACTCCTTTAAACTCGCTTTCTCTGTACATAATTGTCTATCTTGTTCCCGGCCACGTACATGCGTGGAAGAACTTAGTTCAACTGAATTTAATTAAATGCTTTCCTTATCCTCCTGGGAAAGAAAGTAGGAGTCACAAGCGGCTACTGCCACGAGTAGCTTGCAGAGGTGGCTGCTCCCTTGTAATGAAGGCAATGCAGATTTCGCACACAAAAGCAGAGTGCAACAGAACGCAGAGAGCAGAACGCAACTAAAAAATGTTACAGCGTAGTGGCCGTTTCTTGAACACAGCAATGAGAGTAAATATTTGTTACAAAAAATTTTAGAGAGATGAAACAAATTTGATATTGATAAATAAAAGAGCAGTTAAGTATTACAGCACTCTGCAAAACCTTGGTTGGTGCAAAAGTAGAGTACGCATGGGCCCTTCAGGGGATCGTACTTAAACTTTCCTAATACAATCTCATGAAGCCATTCAGAATCCCGTTCCTTGTTTAATGTTATCGAAATATTCACTGTATTCCTGCATCTGGTTCATGAACGAAACCATGCAATTTCCTGACCTTTGGCTGTACCGAAAATCATCTCGCCCTAATATTTTCCATGAATTCTATTACAGCTACAATTTCAAGGACATCTTGTTTCATCCTGCTGCTTACATATCGGCGTGGATCGGTCGTTCGCTGTAAAGTGGTCTTTACAATTTCATCGCACAAAATGTAACCACTTGTTGTTAGAAGACGCGTCGATTTCACTCCACTTTCATGTCACGAATCCCACCATAACAGATAGTCACAAGCTCTAGGTCGTTTTACCTGGAGCCTTGTACCATTTTGTGGCTACCTGCACGTTTTACTACTTTTCCAAACCATTCCCAACTGCTTTTCTTACTGCTCTTGTGGACTCCATTCTGAAATGCCTTCGCGTCTGTAGTTCCATCGATCACTTTCATGAGTATTACCCTTTAGAGTGAACATCATCAGCCTGACAACGCCCACAGCAGGGCAAAGGCCTCTCCCATGTTCCGCCAATCAACCCGGTCCTGTGCTTTCTGCTGCCACGTTATACCTACAAACTTCTCAGTCTCATCTGCGGACCTAATTTTGTCTCCCCTTCACGCGTTTGCCTTCTCTTGGAATCCAGTCAATTACCCTTAATGACCAGCGGTTATCCCGGCCCATTTGCGACACTTAAATGTTCATTCTGCAAAAAGAAGAATGAACATCAAAGTGTCACAAAGAGACATGAAGTGTAGTAGAACAGTCGTGATTTCGTTCGCCATGTCGCCGTTGTCCCTTCTCTTTCTTCACTATTTCATTACTTTTACCAGGGTCATTCAATAATTTTACTGGTCATGAAACTCCCGCAAAAGTTTCATATAGGGACAACAGTGGCCAACAGAGGCGCCACCGTAAGCTGAAGGGCATTGATCTGCCGCGCTTGGTAGGGCAGTTGCGCATTCGCGGAAGCGCTTGCCATCAAATACACCTCTTCAGATATTTTCCTTGTCCGTGTTCTCGCTAACAAATCATATCAGTGATCAGTATTGTCAAAATGGTACATGATGCGCGTTGTCAAATTGTCCAAGTCATTGATTGCTGGCAATATTTTGACCGAGGGTGTCTGTCATGTGACGCGTGTGTTGTTACTATTCCTACATTTCTCGATCCCCGTATAATCGCTTTCCAGCTTAAACCGAACACTGACTGCTTCTAGATGACTGACAGGTCAACATATCTTGCGCTAGAGGTTGCGGAGTAGCCGTGCTCTGGCTGCACGTAACGCTCATTTTCGGACTAATTCCCACTTTCTTCCATAGGGCGTCACGAAGCTGCCAATAGAAGTTGGCGTGCCAATAAACAAGCCTGTATATCTGGCTAACATGGCATTCATAGCTTCGAAGCACCTCTTGAGGGATATATTTAGTGATACGTAGCTTAAAATCAAAAGCGCAGATTGAGATACCACAAAACAAAGAGGAATGCTCGTGCTCTTTTCCTTTTTTTTTCCTTTGGTGTTATAATCTACGCGTTTGATCTTGAAGACTACAAAAAATAATGAGGTGAAACTGCTGTGAACTGCTTTTGCTAGGTACTATGTGTGATTTTCAAGCGAATGCTTTTGAATTTACGCTAGCAGGTTTCATACCACTGCCGAGTTCTAATATACGCGTTTTTTTATTCATTCTAGTGTATTGTCACAATGACCACGAGTTCTAAGTCGGCGTTCCAGTTAGCCACCCAATTCCTTCTACGTAAATACCAGCGCAAATTTAAATCAACCCGGAGCTTCAATCAACCCAGTTATTCAGCTTCCACGGATCAATTATACAAAAAACAGCATTACTTTTTGAACCTTCCTGGAATTTTTCTTTCTGCACGTAGATATCTCTTTCAATCCAACTTTAAGCTTTTTATGTGCGAGTATTTCTGCCTAACAGGAAGCAGTGCCACTTACCTGGCAGGGGGGTAACATTTTGAATTTTGCAACTACGCTCAGCCTTGCAAGCAAATGTGGGCGAAATTCTCGACATATGTAATTTTTTTTTTTGCTGCAATTACTGACAATTGTCGAGAATCCCAAAGTGCCATGAGCACAGGCACTTAGAGTTTATTTAAATCTGCGTTTGATGAACTAAGCACGAAAAGTTGGGAAGATGGAGTGAACGACAAAAAAAGAGCACTGAAAAAAAATTTAAGTCCCTGGGTTTCTCCCTCCTTTGGCCGGACAGGATGGACGACCGCCAGCACGAAATAGTTGGTTTTACAGGTGGGTGCTTTGTTAGTGCACGAGAACGCTGCTTTGGTTTGGACAGGTAAGCAGGCCAAACCTTCAAAAATTCTAGGTACGGCGTCTTCCCCCAGTCTTGGTCGATCTCGAGGCAGTGAAACGATGTTTTCATGGGCTCACGTCCGCACGTATAATGTCAGTCGCATCGAAATGTTTTTCGTACACGCGAACGTACATGGAGTCGAACAAAAAACCGACAGCCTCCTGTCGCGGGATTGCACGTTTCCACCTGTCGCGTTGTTCTGCTTGGGCTGGTAAACAAAACAGGCAGACTTTTTCGACGGTGCCCTTGTGTCCCGAGCAACAGCCCGGTACACAGCAGGTGTTGGGCATCGCTGTCCCGACGAGCTGACCGCGAAGAGGAAAAAGGGGGGGCAACCAGCACAAACAACACCACTCCACGCCCACACTCCTCTAATGGCGGCCAGCAGCAGCCGGCTTCCTTGTCCCCCCTTCTGGCTACGCCAGCGCCGCGGCACGGGAAGTGCGGGCGGTACATGAAGCTCTCCCCATTGAGTTACGCGGGAGTATCATGACTAGTAAGTAAGTATTGAAGGACCCTGCTTTTACTAATAATTTATTATTATATTTTTACTTTTAGTATTTTTACAAATTCCCCGTTTTTTACAGTTTTTACAGTTTCCTAGTTTGGGTGCAATTACTCACAGCTCATCTTTCATATACTAACCATATCGAATACGTGAACGGGAAAGAACTCGAAAAAATAGGTTGCTTGCCCCGAACGTTACCTCGGACGCGTCGTCATGATACACTTAATTTATATCAAACATTAATTCGCCCGGTGCTACAATGGATGCAAGAGTGGGCACAGTCGACCAACGACGAGCATGTGGCCTCATCAGCCATTCTTCTGTCTTCTGCAGGTTAGTGGCTACTACAGCTCAATTAAGAGTGATCATCGTGGTCTTTTGGTCTTGCCTTGCGCACAACGGTTGATTAACATTGTAAATGATGGTTTTCTGTGTGTGCTTGATTTTAAATGTGGTGACGTAGAATGGAATTCCGACCCCACCACTGAGGCCTTGCTAAAAAGCTGTTGTCTGGGAAAAAACAAAAGTCACAGTTTCGCCGCAAGGCCGAAGCAATGAATGCGATAGCAAGAAATTGAAATGTCACAAGAAGGTAGACGAAGCAGCTCGATACTTCCAGCTTCCCGCTGAAACACAAAGAGTGACGCTCGAAAAAGACGCGCAGGTATACACAGGACAAGCGTGAAGTAACAGCTATCACAGCTGTTACGCCTATGTGTTTGAGCAACGCGCTGCAATTGTCGACAACGCAGAACAGATGTTGGCCGAACCCGACGTTCTTAGATATTCTTCTTCTTTTAAAGTGCGGCGTGCGGAATGACCCCTCTGTGTCTCCTGGCATGCCGTGGCGTCTGACGCAAGGGGCACCCTGTTCCGTTTTTTTTTTCGTTTCACATCACGACAGGGTACAGAAAGGGGCCCATTTTTCGTGCGCGTCTCAAGGGCAGTTTTCAAGGTGAAAGAAAATGTAGGAGCGTTGCATGATAGAAAAGACGCTCAAGGGCCTCCGATATCTGCATACCGCTAGCGGTAAATTGTGCGCATAAATAGCTTGCCATTATTTTGCCGGCGCATGCATGGGGTGTGGCCTAGTGGTCTAGCGCACCGAGCTGCAGTGCGAGTGGTCACTGGTTCGAATCCCTGCTCGGGTGCCTTTAATTTTTTTTTCTTCTGATTTATTTTTCTTGGTGCCTTTTTACATATATGCGTACATATACGTATGGGGGGCATGACGGCAACGGTAAAAATCAGCCGCGAGTGTCCATATAATTGCTATCGCAATAAAAAGTTGGCTGATGAAGTGGCGGCACTTAGAGCACAGCAAAAGAATATGGAAAAGCTGATGGCTGATTGGGTCGGCTCGATTTTATGATTTTCTGACAAAAGCAGGCGTTCAAAGCTGGTTGTTTTCGGCATTCAGGAGGAAGCAGATGAATCGTACTCTAAGCTAAGATCTAAAGTTATACAGGATATGTTCTTGAAGAAACTCGACATTACTGCAAATAATTAGGCAGAATTCATCGTACCGGTAGACCAGGCAAGAATACACCAGTCAATATTTATTTTCAGGACTTCAACGAAAGACAGCAAATCCTG
>JALIZH010019494.1:0-32500 GCA_030522465.1 Rhipicephalus appendiculatus | reverse complement strand
ACGATGCTCCCACCGGAGAGTTACACTATTGCTCTTTCTTTGGCACGTGCGCCATGGTAATGTAACAATGGAAGGCTTGAAATCTTTCAGGCCTGGTGCTTGCTGACCTGTTGCCAATGAAGCGACCATGATCTCATCATACTTGTCCATTCCCGCGCTCAGTCGTTGTTTCTCATTTGGTGGCACAGTCCTTGATGATCTCTTATTGAATTCTATCACCAGCGCACGGTAATTTATGTTCCGAGGAGGATGATTATCATAATGGCGACATGAAAAATGGTCATAATAACTGAGTTAGTTTGCTACGCTCAGAAATGCGCTGCTGAAAACTTTATTCCAAGAAAATTGCGGGGATATTCGAGTGGTGTTGTTTGTTTGAGCGAGCTTACAGTGTGCTTGTAAGTGCCAGCCAGCTATGGTGAGTTGTTTTCTTTCTCTTTAGTGTCAGGTTATTTCATTGGGCGGTGGTATATACATAAGGAATGTTTCACAGCGAACGGATTCGTACTATGATACAGCGAATAGATGTCATTGCTTTGGTGTAGCCCTAGTAAAGGAGGAGGAGGAAGAGGAGAAAAGGAAGGACAGGGAGGTTAGCCCGTTCTCAGACTTGCTGGCTACCCTGTACTGGGGAAGGGGGTAAGGGGAATAAAAGATGACAGAAAAGAGATGTTATAAAAAGGAGAAAAAAAAAAAGAAAAAAAGGAAAACACTAATACGATAAACGACACTGCTTAGAGTCTGTCTCTGAGACCAGTCGCCCGCAAGAAGCGCAACAAAGCTCTCAATGCTTTGCGTGCCGAGGACGGTCTCGGCCAGTGTCCTAAGACCCGTTCCTCCGACAATGGGTGATTGTCCAGTCCATCTAGCACCTTTTTAAGTTCTTTTCTTGGCGCACTGAAGCGAGGACAGTCACAGAGAAGATGGGCGACGGTCTCCTCGCAGCCACAGTTGTCACATGTCGGGCTGCTGGCCATTCCGATTCGAAACGAATAAGCATTCGTAAAGGCCACCCCGAGCCACAGGCGGCACAAGAGCGTCTCCTCGGCTCTGGTGATTCCCGACGGAAGACGGAGCTGTAGATTTGGGTCCAAGTTGTGAAGACGGGCGTTGGTGAATTCCGTCGAGTTCCACTGTGTCAGTGTCAGTTCCCGTGCAAGTGAACGAAGCCTCGTAGCGGCGTCCGTTCTCGATAATGGTATAGCTGCACATTGGAGAGCATCATGAGCAGATCGGGCGGCTTCATCTGCACGGTCATTTTCGTAGATACCGCAATGGCCCGGTATCCACTGATAGGTTATGTTGTGCTGCTTCTCTACAGCCCGGTGATGAAGTAGTCTTATGTCAGCGACTAACTGCTCGTTTGGTCCATGACGATATGGCGACATAATGCACTGAAGGGCTGCTTTGGAGTCGGAAAAGACTGACCATGCCTGTGGCGGTTCTTCAACTACGAACTCTAGAGCAGCACGGATGGCGGCGAGTTCGGCAGCCGTCGATGATGTCAAGTGCGACGTCTTGAATTTTATAGTGATGGATTTCTCGGGAATGACCACTGCCCCGGCCGAGCTTTCAGAAGAAACTGAACCGTCCGTGTAGATGTGAATGCGTCCGCTGTGTTTTTCATGCAGGAACAGTAGTGTGGCTGGTTTAGGGCCAAATTTGACGAATGCTTTTTCTTTTGTATTCCGGGAATGGTTGTCAGGGCTTCCAGTGGATGTAAACACTACAACGGTAACGGTGGTCTTGCTGCGGGCGTGAAATTCACGGGAATCACCATGCGATACGAAGCAATAATAGTGCTGAACGCAGAGTGTGGCCTAGAAGTTGGAAGGGAGGCGAGGTGGTGCGATGGAATCCGGGTGGCCTGTCTTATATGCGTTCTTAAAGCATCGACGCGAATGTATGTTGCGATAGGGTGTTCACGAGCGATGGCAACAGTCGCTGCTGAGGATGCGCATCTCGGAAGTCCAAGGCATACTCTCAGTGCTTGAGCCTGTATCGACTGGAGGATGCCTGCGTTTGTTCTTCGGGCCCTGCCCAGTACAGGTAGGCTGTAGCGCATGAAGCCGAGGAAAAGTACAGTATATAGTTGAAGCATCGCTCGTACAGATGCACCCCAGGATTTTCCCGCAAGAAACCTTAGGACGTGGGTGATCATGGTGAGTTTCTTTTTCATGTAGGCGATGTGAGGGCTCCAGGACAAGTCTCGATCTATTATTACGCCCAGGTAACGGTGGGCCTTTTCACAGCTGATTGTGCGTCCACTGATTCTGATGACGTATGGGGTCATCACCTTGCGCGTAAACGCCACCAGCGAGCATTTATCAGAAGACAGCTCCAGTCCGCGTCCTTGAAGGTACCTCGATGTCAGTGTAGCCGCTTTCTGCAGCCTGGCTCGTACGTGTAGACGCGTGACCCCTGATGCCCAGATGCAGATGTCGTCTGCGTAGATTGACAGATGCACCGACCTCGGAAGAACATCAACAAGACCAATGAGCGCGAGGTTAAAGAGTATGGGGCTCAGGACCCCACCTTGAGGTACACCGCGACAAGTACAATGGTGCGTTGTTGTACCATCTTCTGTCTAAACGAAGAAGGTTCTGTCCTTCAAATAGCTGTAGATCCATTGATAAACGCGGCCCCCCAATCCGATGTTGCCCAAGGCGTCCAGGATGGCTTCATGCAATACATTGTCGTATGCGCCTTTAACGTCCAAGAACATTGCCGCTGATAATCTCTTTTGGCTTTTGCTGTTGTACAGACGTGACAAGGTCAATAACATTATCTATAGAAGACCGTCCACGCCGAAAGCCAGTCATAGCATCAGGGTATATTTTGTTATGCTCCAGGTACCACTCTAGACGAATCAGAACCATCCTCTCCATCACCTTTCCGAAACAGCTGGCAAGCGCGATGGGGCGATAGGAGGCCAAGTCCAGAGGAGATTTACCTGGTTTAAGCAGGAGTACGAGGCGGCTGGACTTCCACGAAGGAGGGACCAAACCGTTGCACCAAGAGTCGTTGTATATAGCTAGGAGGGCACGTCGAGCGGCTTGTCCGAGGTTAGAAAGGGCCATATAAGTGACACCATCAGGTCCAGGAGATGACGAACGCTTGCATGCGGCCAAAGCTGCCTGAAGCTCCTCTATAGAAAATAGACTGCCCATCCGGGAGTCTCTGGATACAGGCGCGTTTCCTAGGTTACTCGCGGTGAACCCGGACCCCTTACTGGCAACCCTGGCGCAGAAGTCTTCTGCTACGTCGATTTCACGTCGGCTTTGGTAGAGAGCAAGGCATTTGAACGGGCGATGCTGTTGTGGTAATGTTCGTAGGCCACGGACGATTCTCCATGTTTGTGATAGAGGCTTGTGGGTATCAAGCGACTCGCATAATGATTTCCATCGTAGCGACTGGAGTGCGTTGATTCGACGCTGAATCTTCTTTTGCAGACGTCTCGCCTCCCTCAAGTCGTAGATGGATTTCGTGCGCCTATACCGTCGTTCGGCACGGCGGCGGATAGCCCAGAGTCGCTCCAATTCCACTTCGTAGTCACAAAACTGTGACGAAGGTGCACAATTACACGTAGCCTCTTGAGTAGCCGCTTTAATTATACCTTCTAGGCTTTCAAGAGAACCTTCTTGATCTTGCTCGCACCGTTTCTCTGTGGATGACCTGTACTTTGACCAGTCGATCCGTGAAGAGACAGTGATCTGCGACTTGCTTAGGCCCCTGATCTTTATATAGGTGGGAATGTGATCACTTCCATGGGTTTCATTGTCTGCAAACCACTGTACTTTGGCACTCAGGCTACGTGACACAAAAGTTAGGTCGACAGCTACTATATGTCAGACTCCGTAAAAACGTAGGAGAGCCGTCATTTAAACAATATAGTTCATGATCAGATGCAAAGGAGGACACATTCCTTCCCCGACGATCCATCTTCAGGCTTCCCCATAGCGGGTGATGGGCGTTGAAATCGCCGGTAATAATCCATGGCCCAGGCGTCGCCGATATAATAGCGCTTAATCTTGCAGGGTCAAAGCGGCCTGTAGGTGAAATATAGACACTTACCAGCGTGAAAGTCAGGTTATTGCGTTTAACTGTCAGGCACACGTATTGGTTGCTGTCATCAGGTGTTACGGGATGCTCAATATATGTCAGTTCGCACCTGATATAAACGATGACCTTGCTGTTGTCATTGCAGGTAGCAGACTTGAAAGCTTCGTATTTAGATCACCGTATCGCATTGTGAAGGCGTGGTTCACAGATGACGATAATCGGAAACTGATGCTTGAATACAAATGGCCGAATATCCGAAATGCGGGGTTTTAGGCCTCGGGCATTCCATTGGAAAATTGATGCCTCTTTGACTTGTTTACGGAAGGGCTGCCGAGGAAGAGCCATGGTGCTTCTCCACACTTGTCAGCACCGGGTTTAGAGCAGCCGGAGTCTGAATATTATTTAGGAGTACTCGGATGGTGTCCATGAGCATTTTCACCATGGCTATTACTTTCTTATCGTGACTGTCACCACCTACTCGCTCGGAAGTAACCTTCAACGAGCGATGCTGCGGCTCTGCTGGCGGATTTATCGACGGCAGGGCTGGCCACGTGCCAGGTGGGTCGAATATTCTCGTGTCTTTCTGAGGGTGCTTGTTGCTGGCACTTATTAGCGCTTGTGGTGGTGGGTGCGCGGTATGCGGTAGCTGCGCATCCCTGGCCTCGGCTGCAGGTTTCCTAGAAGTTCTCCTGCGACGAGAACGCCGACGTCTCACTTTTGCAGCAGCCTCCCTGTGGGTGGAACCATCTCTGACCATCTGCCGCAGCACTTGCATCTCCTTCTTCATATTTGGGCACTCCTTTGAGGACGCATCGTGAGGGCCATGGCAATTGCCGCACTTGCGATGTTCTGCCTGACAGTCTTCTGTGCTGTGCGACTCTGAGCATCGGGAGCACACAGCCGAGTTCGTGCAAACAGCACTGACTTGTCCCATCTTACAGCAGTTCCGACACTGAAGAGGTCTTGGTACGAACGGCCGTACTGCGTGTCGGAAATGACCAACTCTTACTTGGGATGGAAGACTGTCACCCTTGAAAATGAGTTTCACACATCGTCAATTCCCAAGACGACGGGCCTGCAGGATGATAATACCTTCCGTCACCGGCTTGATCAGAATGGGAAAGTCATTGTCATTGATAGAAGTGTCGACGTCGTAAATAACACCTGCCGTAGAGTCCTTGCCGTCTGGTATGTAAGAACGTACGTTGACGTTCCCCAGTACATTGACTTTGCTCAATACATCCAGAGCAGTGCGTTGCGTAACGTCTATTGCCAGAACGTTCTTGCGACCATTGATTCTCACGTCTGTTATTTGTCCCGGAACGAGCGCCTCAAGAGACACAGACGTGGCTTGACGATTAAGTCGGTTCATGCTTTCAGCAGCATTCAGCGGGACAAACAAAATAGTGTGAACCGGTGACTCTTGCGTATTCGTCGTAGTCTTACTTTTTGAAGGAGATGTCGTAAGTAGTCTCCTCTTCGCTTTACGCCTTGTCACGGGCACAAAGTCACTTTCATCCGAGCTGTCGTCACTGGCCGTAGAGTATATCAGCGTGTCCTCACTGTCAGCGTCGCTCGGGTGGCCGGAGCGCTTTCTTGGAGCGGCCACAGATGACGTGGAAGGTATGGACGGAGGCCCAGGTGATTCTACATCCATGTCCACAGTCACAAGAGCGGTGTCTTCCACAAACACCAAAGAAAAACTGGAAAATCGCAGAGACTGGTTGGTTGGTTGGTTGGTTGACCCTTGTTATTCTGGCGCAACCCACAATGGGGGATCGGCCATGAAACGGGCGGTGCCTTGTTATGTAATTAAATGAGTTTATATTCTTAAAATGTTTAGTGATAGATTATTTTTTGAAATAACTTCTTAGCTTAATTCAGGAGAGAAAAAAAAAGAAAAAAAAATTCAAGAAGAGAAAAAGATTATTGTTGAAGAATGAAGTGGGATTAGATAACTTTAGCAATCAATTCGTTTTGTCTCACGTAGGTAATCGCATACAGCATCGCAAACGTTCCTGTGGCTAAAGCCCAGTGTAGTAGCTCCAAAGGAAAGAACCACCGGAAGTGATAAATTTAAACCCATCCTTCGGAGCGGTTCTTCTAGAAGTCTTTTTCTTTGATTTGTAAATAACCTGCATGTTAGGAAGAAATGATGCAGGGATTCACTTTCATTGCAATGGAGGCATAAAGGTGACTGCACAAGACCAGACCTGTGTAGGTAAAAGTTCGGTGAGGGGACTCGGCATCGTATTCTGGTGACTGATATTTCTGTCTTTCTAGAGGAACACCATCGATTTTTCCACTTATAATTGAGATGAGAAAACTCAGATGTTGACAAAGAAGACTTAGTGAAGTTATCCGATGTGGCATATTTTTTCAAATCTCGCCGCAGATATAAAGGCCAACGTCGGCAATAAAGAAATGTTGGGACCATCATGTGATGCTACTGCGAGTGCATCCGCATATTCATTGAGGGTTATTCCTTTGTGCCCTGGTACCCACACCAATCGAATAATACGTATATGTCTTGGAATAAGAGAGTAAAATAATTCTAAAGAACTTGAAAAGTTTGGTGCAGTTAATGAGGAACAGACAGACAGGCTGTCTGTCAGAATGACGGCTTCTGATATTGATGGTGGTAATTTCCGTAAAGCTAAAACAATTGCAAGCAATTCCGCATGATAAATAGGCGTGAAGTCGGGTAAACGAATTGAAAAAGACCAATCCAGAGATGATGATGCAATGCCCACCCCTGCCTTTTCTTCACAAACTGAAGCATCAGTTGCTATCACCGTGGCCGTTTCTAAATTTGACAAATGGTCTTTCAAGATGCAATTCAAGTATCTACTGGGCAAATGTTTGCAATTCTTGGGAAATATATCGTCAAATTCTATTCTATTTGTTTGTGTAGATCTGCTTATGATTAATACTTCACGGAGCTGGACTTGTATTGTTTCCAATAATTTCTGTGCGAAAATGACTTGTGGACAACGTAACCTTGACCACTGATGGTTAAAAAATGACGTCGGTTGATTAATAAAAATATACTGCGACCTCCTTAGTGGTGATGCATAAATCTTTAGGAATGTGCGTACTGTTAGGATGTGAAACCGGGTTAAAAGAGAAGGCAGGCGTGCTTCTTTGCATAAAATATTATTTGCGACATATTTAGGAAGTCCAAGACATAATCGTAATGATTCGCGTTCTAGAAGAACCAGTGGCCGAAGTTTGTAAGCTGGTGCACCAGAAAACAAGACGCAGCCGAACTCTAATATCGGGCGAATATACATGCAGTAAATCATAATGAGAACATCACGACGTAAACCTGAACGCTTGTTGCTGAGTCTACGGAGCATCCCAACCGCACGTGCTCCTTTAGCTGCCGTGTTTTCTATATGCGGACTCCAATTAAGTTTTTCAGTGTAAGTGACCCCTAAATACCTAACCGATTCCACCTGCGGTATAACGTTTTGCCGATAAAGCAACGAAATTTGGACAGGAGCGCTTAGAGGAAAGACTACCATTGCACTTTTTCTGATATTCAGCGATAAATGTATGCTGTCCAGCCACGTTTCTAGAGTATTCATATACGCCTGCAGACTTTGGTACAGTGTATGTATATCTACCGCTGTGGCAAAGAATGCGATGTCATCGGCATACACATACACCTGAACATCTTGGTGTGTAGGAATAGTGCATAGTAAAATATTAAATAGTAATGGGGACAATACCGACCCTTGTGGGAGACCTCT
The DNA here is from genome assembly GCA_030522465.1 of Rhipicephalus appendiculatus. Taxonomy (NCBI): domain Eukaryota; kingdom Metazoa; phylum Arthropoda; class Arachnida; order Ixodida; family Ixodidae; genus Rhipicephalus; species Rhipicephalus appendiculatus. The sequence continues at coordinate 24,683 of JALIZH010019494.1, read as the reverse complement.
AGTTTGCTTATGCCTTAAAGAAGACAAACCAGATTGAGAGCAATAAAATTCTCTGCCGTTTAAAAAGGAATGTACCCATGCGACGAAGTATTGAGGTAAACCTACGTTCTTAAGTGAATTTATTAGTTTAAAATGTTCCACGCTGTCATAAGCTTTTCTAATATCCAGGGTTACTAAAGCGGCGAAATGTTTCTTATAACGAGCAAGTTGTATTCTACTTTCCAAAACGACATGGGCACACCAAATGGAGCATTCACGCCTGAAGCCAATTTGGCATGGGCTCAAGATCATGTTTTCAGTCAACCAATTATCTATCCGAATGTGTAAGATTCTTTCAATTAACTTTACCAGATTAGATGTGAGTGATATAGGTCTGATGTTATCTAATGTAAACCCAGCGCCTTGTTTTTTTAATAAAGGAATAATTTTCTCAATTCTCCAATCAGGTGGAATCCATGAATTCCTTATAGAATAGTTAATAATTGCCAGTAGGTCCTGGGGTAGAACCTTATGAATAATTTTTATTGCCGTTGTAGCAATGCCATCAGGACCTGGCGCTGAATTGGGCAAGATTTTTACTACTTGTGCCAATTCCGAAGCAGTGATCTCATCGAAGTCGTCATTATTGTCAGGTGACCACGAGTAGTGCGAGAAGGCAGACGTGAAGCGACTTTCAAGTCCTTTTGCAATACTTTCAAGCAAACTAGCCAATTCACTTGGTGTTGAAACCACCGATTCAATGTTTATGGATGAAGGGATGACCTTTTTGGTTCTAAGGAAATTAAAAAGGGCTTTCCTGTTGTCAGGTTTTGAAAGGAACTCAGAACGCTGGCTATCATAACTGTCCTTTGCAGCGGCAACTGTTCTCTTAAAAATGGCAGCCGCATATTTATAATCTCTCCAATTTCTTGGACATTGGTTGTAAAGTAGTTTCCGCCACGCAGCTCTTCTTAGTCTGTAATCACGTGCACAAGCTGAATTCCACCAAGGATTAGGAGAACCTTTTTTAGATACATTTACGTTGAATTTCGATTTATTTAACGAGTCTTTTATAACCGTGTTTAAATTCATGACATTTTGTTCTTCACTTTCAACTATTCTGGTCGACAAGGCCGCACGTAGTAATTTTTCGAATGTATTAAAATTTACATGAGTTCTTGAGTGACTGGTTACTGAGGTCACCGGACATACAACCTCAAAAAGTATAGGAAAGCGGTCACTACTTGTACCCAAGTTCAACGTAGACCACGTAGAGATAGGGAGGTTAGGAGTGTGGAAAGTAAGGTCAATCGTAGAAAGAGACCGATTACAAACAAAAGTGGGTGTTCTTGCGTTAATGCATGATAGATTATTCTTTGAAGCCAGATCCCACAAGCGCTTCCCACTCATATCGGTTCTGAAACCCCACGAAATGTGGTGGGAATTAAAGTCTTCCGCCAATATCATTTGTTTCCTACAAGACGAAATTACAGAATTTAGCACAGTAGTATCTTGAACACCTGCTCGAAAATATGCATTCACTATAGAAAAAGGAAGGCATCCAGGAAGAGAAATGTCTAACGCTAAAATTTCACTGTCTAAATTCATTACTTGACATGTAATTTTAACCCGGTGAGCAATTTTTGAAGTAATAAATACGGCTAACCCGCCACCCCTGGAGGGCCGGTCTAAACGAAATGTGCGGTAATTTTTTAATATGAAAACTCTTTTCTTTTGAAAGCCAAGTTTCTTGCAAAATAATTACATCAGGAAAATGTTGATTACAAAGGTAAAATAAATCGGTAGATGCTGAAAAAATTGATCGGCAGTTCCACTGTAAAATTTTTAATGCCCCTATTTTGTCAAAATACCAGCAGTATTCACTGCCTTATCCAATATACTATCTTTTAAAAAGTCCTGTTTTGAAGCGCTTTCCTTCCGGTACTTTTTAGTCTTAACCTTGGGACTCACTGGAGAACCCTGTGCTACAGGCGAAGCACGACGTTTCACGTTTCTAGATTCTGATCCCATTTGAGATTCATGGGAACCTGAATCAGAGCTCCAATCCAAATCCTGTTCAGCTGGTATTATTACCTTACGGCTCGTGTTGGATGGACCGGCTTTTGGAGAACAGAATTCATCTTCGACGGGTATTTTCTTGTGGATAGTTATCGTTGAACCTGATTCTAACGAACCCGCATTAATCTCTTTAGGTGGCGAGGAGAGTGGAGAGGTCATAGCCGGGTGAATAACACTCTGCAGAATTTGTGTCATCTGCGCATTCACTATTTGTGCCAATGATTCTGTTAGTGTAAGAAAAAGATTTTCCATTGCTTTCGCCATTGTCTTTTCAATAGTGGATGCTATTACTTGCGGGAGTGAGGAATCTACCGCCTGATTGTACCGATTCGTAGCACTGGCGTATCCCCGAGAACGCTCTGCAATGACGATTCGAGCTTCGCGTCTTGAACATCGTTTTTGCTCAATGATCTCCATTATTTGCATTTCCTGAGCCCTTGCAGGACAGCTAAGGTCGTCAGCTGCGTGAGAGTCATTGCACAGGCAACAACGCTTTTCATGTGCTGTACACTCCTTAGAGTTATGTTTCCCTGCACACATTTGACAGCGGACCACCGATCTGCATCCCTTGATGCTATGTCCATAACGCCAGCATTTAGCGCACTGCAGTGGACGAGGGGATATCGATTCAACCCGATATATGAGCGGCCACGCCTTGATTTCGGTTGGTCGGGTTGTGCCGGCAAACGTAACTATCACTGACTCAAACCAGCGTTCCACACAGGAAGCACTTCGTCTTCCTTCGTCTAGTAAAGATAGATGGAAAGCGTGATGATACCTGAAGAGAGAACGAGAAAGTCAGAAAAATATTTATTATCAGAGCCATATACGGGTCTGCGCTGTGGGGGACACACTTTAAGTTCTTCGACATGCTGGTGTAGATGAGGGAACTGTGTTCTCGAGGAAGAGTTATGTGGAGAAATTAGCCAGGCCATAGCCAAGTTTCATGAAGTTCACTATGAGGCGTTAATTGTTACTACTAGGGGCATGCGAATTGTGAAATTCAATCTCGAAACGAATTCGAATTGAATAGTGCCGAATAGTGGCCAGAGATATCGAATATCGCATCGAATATTGAATACAAAAGATATTATTGAAAATTGAATTAAAGAACAGAAATGAACTCGGCTCATGTCCTCGAGCACATAACACGGTGGCTGACTGCATGCTACCGAAAGTCTACAAATTGTCATGCAGAAACACAAGCTGGTTCACATGACGTGGCTTCAGGCTCTCTCGCCGTTATGTTACGGTGTTTGCGGCTCATCTGCCAACAGCAATGTTCTGCTTCATCGTGAGAAGTGCTCCAAGATCACAAATCTTCGGCCGCCCGTTCACAGCAGCATTTTAACTGCGCGCCAGAACGATGGGAGTTTCTGAACGAGTGGTGCGATGCGGCAGTGGCGACTGCATATCGGGAACAAGTTTTCACGAGTGAAGCCAATTACCGAGGGTCTAGCGGGCTAAAGTTGGGACGTTTTACGGCACTTGCGGCGTTTGCGACTGAACTACGAAAGAAGTGCGCGCCTTCGTTTAAGAAGCGAAGATGTGAAGGGCTTGATGGTTTTGCGATGTGTTTTCTTTGCGTGCAGAAATGACATAAGCTCCGTTGAAATAAGCATGCGTTCACATTTTTACCAGAATATCAGTGAAAGTTTTATCGAAAGACCTACAGTAACGACGTTAGTGCTGGTTCTGGCAGGTTTTAGCCACCCGACACTAACCAAGTTGCACCATTTGCCTTTGTCACGTTTCAGATATTCGTCCTGTCGAATTATTCGAAACTTGGAACACTAGCTATTCGAAAGTCGATTCAAATTATTCGATTAAGAATTATTCGATTCGAATTTGAAACTCGAATATTCACACGCCCCTAGATTACTACTGAGAAGGTCATAATTATCTGTTCTGGCCCTCTGGTAGCTAAAGTCGATGAATCAAAATTTCTGCATGGTAGATTGTAAAATCCACAAAGGATGACGAAGGTAACTCTAATTCAAGTAACTAAGCTTCCTAAAACAAATTTTGATATAGGTTACAGTATAACTTTAAAACACATCTGCATTAAAGTGGAATTTATTATTAAATAGTCGTTTATGGGGCTTTAGTAAAACAGCGATTCCTTCGGACTACTCGCATAATCTTGTATACATCATCGTTGAAGCCAAAACGTACATCGAATGAGAAAACAAGATTGATTATGCTTAGGCAACATGGAATGGGACCTCTCAGTGAAATACAAGCCTAGAGAGAGTTCGCGGCAAGTTATGCTGATGATGGAAGAATATGTTTTTTGCGGCGGATACGCAAGCGAGGCAAGGACTTTGCATAAAGCCTAACACACTTTTCTAACACATTTTTACGCTATAGATGATATCTCATGCTGAACTTTGCGAAAATGCTATGTCAAAAGCAGATTGAGGGTTCTGCACAAACTTGTTCGGATAGCTTGATGTCGTTCATTTTCGGAAAAGACTGCAATAACTCAACCCTTTTTAAGGCAAAGTAACTTCCTTTCATGCTGAGTCCGCCGCGGTGGTGTAGCAGTTACGGTGCCCCGCTGCTGAGCCGAAGGTCGCGGGTTCGATCGCGGCTGCGGCGGTCGCTGGAGGCGGAACGCTGGAGGCCCGTGTACTGTGCGATGTCAGTGCACGTTAAAAAACGCCAGATGGCCGAAATTTCCCAAGCCCTCCACTACGGCGTCCCTCACAATTATACCGTGCTTTTGGGACGTTAGACTTCAGTTATTAGTATTACTTCATGTTAGCTTTCAGAAACTGTAATACGTTCCGCCAGTGCTCAAGAATATCGGAGCAGGCGCCGAGATCAAGGGCGCAGAGGAAACCGTCTTAGAGAAGATTTAACGCCCCTGCCGGAACGATTTGGCCGACTTTCAAATGGTGTGGAAAAGAGGGCAAGTTATGCTGATAACAAAAAATGGCAAGCGTTCTCCGCGTCGCCGGCCTCTCGCGATGACAGGCAAGGGTTGCCGTTGGGTGGGCATGAAAAGGCGCCAGAATTCACGCCAAAAGTATCCAAAGTAGCCGTGTCATTTGATATTATCGCCAAATTTCTAGCCAAATAGAACAGAAGCGGTATTATCAACAGTCTTTACTATTGATGAATAAATAAAACCATTTTGAATAAGTGAAACCGCAAGTTTAAAAAAGAGCCATGGCGCCAACTGGAAATTTCCGTCGCCGACGGGGTCCAAAAGTAGCCAATTTGGCGCAAAGTAGCCACCAACGGCAACCCTGATAACATGGCAGGTAGACCCAACGCTACCTACAAAAAATAGAAGACGTCCGCATGGCAGAGTGACGTCACGCAGGTCAGATGGTCCTGGAGGTTGGCTTTACTTCGCTGTTTCACTCCACATAAGCGGCGCGAGGTCGCGAATTAATATTAAATTCACTCCCTCGTGTTACGCGTAGTGAACGCTTTTATTGAGTCTAAAGTTTCTGGGTAAGCGGGTGGGGTCCTCAGGACAGGGCTCCACTGGCCTTTGCGGCTCGCTGGGCTTGGTCGAGCAGAACCAGCTCGCTCTCCCGATCCTGTCTAGCAAGCCAGGTCTCCCACCGCCTTGTTCGAAATATTGTCCCTAGAAGGGGAGAATTGATGTTTTAAGGTCGCGATTCGCATTCCCACGTCATGTGGACGAGAGCTGGTCGTTCTCCATACCACGGATAACTGCGCGTATATTGTGAGATTTTAAATGCGAAGCATTTCTTAGCGAACTTCGGCGAGTTTGAGCGTATCTATCTATCTAGCCGCCTACGACTTTGTGCTCTCCTGGGCGTTTCGTTAATGGGATTTATACCAAAATTGGTATGGCATAACATGACTATATGGCGAAGATGAATAACTGGTCATATCATGAAAATCGTGAATCACTTGCCATGAAAAATCATGATTTATACGCCATGTCCGTAGTGCTCCTGAGGCCGTTTTCTTAACTTGATATATACAAAATTTGGTCCGATCAGATATTTTTGCATGACCAACAAGATTACAGATGGTAATATCGAAATCATGACCTGCATGTCATGTGCAACATGCTATACATGCCACGCTCATGGTGCGCTGACTGACGTTTTTTGTGTTGTTTTCTTTGGAAGTGCGTGCACGTCTGCGTCGCGGTGTAAGAATATACATAGACTGGTGCTGACACTCTCCCCCCCAAAGCGTGGAAAAGCGCAATCCCCGCGCGTCCAGGTTATGTTCGGGCCGTTATCAATTTTCTTGCAGCTTAGTCCTTCTGCACGCAATAGTGCGGGAACCACTTACGGCGATTGGCCCTTAATTGAAGCATTAAGGGCCAATCGCCGTAAGTGGTTTTGTGTTAGCACATTATCGAGGCGGGAGTGGCAACTGTTAGCGAGACGGCGGCGCGCTTTCCACTTTGTTTCCGACAGCGGCCCCCGTGAATCGGCCCACGTCGGGTTGAGGCTATTTGCCTCGCGTTGGCGTGTTCCCGCTTATACAGCTCACTATAGCACTCAGAGAAAGCGTCGTGCCACCGTATTGCGGTCGTTTCATGAAACAATAAAGGTGTGAGGCTCGTAGAAAAGCGCGAACAAACACGCCGCCAAGTAGCAGATTGCGGCTGACGGCGTGTCCCTGTTTACGCACTTGCCATGTGTCTTCGGGTTACACGTGTCTCTGTTGCGTGTCGTGTCCAACATCGTCAACACCTCCTAAGCGATAAAATCTACCGGATTCTATAGAACACGCAGCGACTGAGCCTAGCGCCTTTAGTTTTTTTCGATATTGTGGGAGCACCACTCTTCGGGAATGATAAGTTATGCCATTGTATTTTTGCAAACATTACTCGGGAGTGCTTAGCGAAAAAAATTGACCCAACTTTGTAGAGCATATAGCGAGTGAGCCTAGTGCGTGCAATCTTCTGTACAGCCTGAAGGGCGCCACCGTGTCGTTTTCTCTCACACCAGCGCATGTAGGCGAGCAAAGCTTTAAAGAGTATCAGCTCGGTCGATTTCTGCGCCATAGTTGTGGTGCGTAAGTTGGACGCGACATGTGGAAATCATTACTGCTGCCTCAAGAAAGAAGACGAGTCTTTCGGGAAGGGTAGGTCAAGGGGGGCCACGTGCTGCTGCGTAACCGTTCGCGCATTTTAGGAATACGAATGAGTACTACCAGCGCTAATAGAACGCCGTAGTTCGCACAAAGTGCGAAGACGTAATGCGACCGTTTCGGGCATAAAATGGTCCCCCCTCGGTGGATCAGTGGCTAGGGTGCTCGGCTGCTGACCCGAAGGTCGCGGGTTCGATCCCGACCGCGGCGGTCGCATTTCGATGGAGGCGAAATGGTAGAGGCCCGTGTACTGCGCGATGTCAGCGCACGTTAAAGAACACCAGATGGTCAAAATTTCCGGAGCCCTCCACTACGGCGTCTCTCATAATAATATCGTGGTTTTGGGACGTAAAACCCCAGATATTATTATCGGGCATAAAATGAAGTTGGCTCGAGGTATTCTACTGCCGCGATGATTCGATAGTGATTGGCATGTATTAAGTGAATCGGGCAGGGTGGTTACTGGCTGCTTTATCATAGACTCAGTGCTGCGTATTTGCTCATTTCTGGTCAGAAGAAGAAATCTGAATTGTGTCCTCACTAATATATCTATCATGTGCAAACCAGATATAGGACCGAATTATTCTGTCCAGTCATGGGCACGTTACTATCAAAAAGTAACAGTGTAACAGTTACAGTTACCTAAGCCAAAAAAGTCGTCTTCACCGGTGGGTCCGTCCTGCGGGACCACTCAGCTGCGGCCGCCTGTAGAACCCCTCAGCTAGGCATGGAGCGGCAGTGCCGCTTGCGGTATTGTGCTTCATCAACAACAGCTGAGCTTGTCGGGCTTCAGCTGGCTGCTGACCTCTTGCGCGAGTCGCCGGCCGTCACGAGCGCAGCAATCTTCTGCGACTCGAAACCTGCCCTGTGCCAGCTCTCGAGGGAGGAACGCGGCCTGCTCCTAGCTCAGCGCGTCGCATTCAGCCTGCTGGCCCTTCAAGAGCGCGGCTGTGATCGAGTCCTTCAGTGGGTCCCTTCACACGTCGGCATCGCGGGTAACGAGGCTGCAGACGAGCTCGCCAAACAAGCACACTTCGTTGAGACAACGCTGACGGACTACGCAAGCTCGTTCGACTCGGCACGCAACAACCTTCGCCGTCAGTTAGCGCGCAAGGATCCTGACGCGCGGACCGCCGCCCTCCTCCCTTGCCAGTGAATGGATTCACCCACCGCGAGCGAGTTGCTTCTCCTAGCCCTGAGGACCGGCTCCGTGTGGCCCGCTGAACGCAAGCATCGCCTGCGCGGCACGACTTCACCGAATTGCGCCGATTGCGGTGTGGTGGAAACACTGTACCACCTCTTGCGTGAGTGTCCTGCTCTCGGTGATGCGCGCAAGCGGGTCACCATTAAAGGGACCCTGAAACGGTTATTTGAAGCTTTGTCAACGTTTAGGCTAGAGCATCATCGAACCATTGGCACCACAAATTTCGCTGCACGCCGTGTACCAAGGCGGCTACGGCAAATTATATCATACCCTCCTTCTTACCCCTGCCTTGCCTCCTCAACTCATGATACACGCTGGCATCGCTGGCGATCGCAGAGCTCATGTGAGCACACTCGACGATTTGAGTTTCTCCCAGTGAGGACCTCCGAGATTGCACGCCGACAGGTTGCGTGCATCTCGGAGACCATAGCCCCGGTGCGCCCGGCAGCACGCACGCCGTCTGGCAACAGAGACATCGCGGAGGGGTTGATATCTGCTCCGACAGGTGCCGCCACCCTACCAGCCAATTTTTCGTGCGCGCACCCCGCAGCCAATCAGATCGTGCGCAGACTGCGTGTCATACTCGGGAGGGGCGGTTGAAAACGCGTTGGGCCGAGCCGCAGTGATCTGCAGCGATTCGCAGCTTTATAGCGTTGTAATCAATTACACAGTGTACGCAGAGAGCTTAAATTAGTCTGTAAATGAGCCTTAGGACTTGGTCTACTGGCTCAATGTGTTTGTACAAAATCGTCAAAATCGTTTCAGGGTCCCTTTAAGCATACCGTCTCGTCGGCCTCCCATGTGTGACCCTTCAAGACATCCTCCAGCCCACCGGCTTCGAGGACCATCGCCGCTCTGCCCTTACGGCCCTTCTCGGCTTTCTTGAATACGCCAGCCTAACTTGAGCGACTTATATAAGCCGCTCGCCATGTGAATCGAGCAGTTCTCCTCCCATCACGCGAGTTTATTCTCTCTTCTTTTTTCTCTGCTTACCCCCCCCCCCCCCCTTTTTTTTTTCCTCTCGTATTTTTTTCTCCTCTCATATCTTTTCTCTTTAACCTTACTTTCTTTTCTTCACTATCACTTCCCTTCAATCCCCATTGCCCCGCGAGTGTATCGGTTGAGGTGTCCTCACTTGAGAGCCAGTTATCGTGCACTCCACACCCCTTTTTCTGACCTTTCCGTCTTTCCCTAAAGAATAACTCACATGGAGATCCCACTTCAGGGAAAACAAACAAGACAATGGTTATTGTGTAGCGACAGCGTCGTAGGAATGCATGGAAAAGCGCGTTCGGCATAGTTCACGTGGCCGCCGGGAATGGCACCTGCACACCTATATGCACGTCGTTATACGGCGAAGGCAGTCCCGATCACAACAATGTGCATGTATATTTGCAATTGTCAAGAATAGACTTCATAAAGTGATAGGCTGCAATCAGTGCACGCGTTAGCCTTCTAGAAGGCGGCAGCCCATGGCACTCCGCGCGAGCTAGACACAGATAAAATCTGACAATAATTTTTCTTTAAGACAAGCTAAAGTGGTGGCTTGGGCGAGTTGGTAAGACATAATTCACATAAAAACAGCGCTAAAGACGGAGGACAAGTAAAAGAAGGACACAAACGGCGGCGCTGACTTTCAACTAGATTTATTTGCTAGAACCGCGCAATATATACTTGTGCAGTATCTGACAAAAAATAGGAGGAACGATAAAATGATAAAAACAGAAAAACCTATGAATACATAATCATCGTGTTGGCGCGCCATGAACATCACGTGTACCAGCGTTCTGAAGAAAATAAATTTCTTTCTGCGATAACGCAATCGAAGGCCTGCTGACGCACACGCTGCCTAGCCTAGCCATTTCCGCAGCCTCATAAATCTCGCGTATCGTCTGGACAAGCCGCCAGAGCGAAGTTTTTGTGCAGGAAATAATTAAGACAGTAGATTTACCCGCAATATAAGCTGATAACATCCAGAATCGGCAGTGAAGTGAGAACACACAGCATGCGCCACTTTAGCTCATTATATCTTGTGAACAAAGCAAATGAGGACATATAATATTGAAACCGTGTTTTGACTTGCGTAATTGCACTTCGATAAAAAAGCTTTCGTGAAAATTGCGACCGAAGTATTTTTTAACAGCCAAGCTGTTCTTGGTCGAGCACTTCTTGTCCGCGATCCGTGGTAACACTTGTAAGCATCAGGGCATTATGAACATGTAAGCGCCACAGACAGTGAGTAAATCCCGCTAATCAGTACTGGTACACTAAAAATGAAGCAGGCAACAGTTAGCCCAACAAATGGCGTGCGTGTTACCATATATAGTCACACGAGGGTCACGTGATACTTTGTGGTTATAAAAAATGGTGCCTAAACTAACACCTGAAAGCTCAAAAAAGAGTGCTTAATAAAGAACAGTGATAGAACATATCGGATCATCTTAAGCATAGGCCGGCATAAATATTGGAACTCACTCAACCTCACTCAAGAAATACATTTTGCCCTGAGAGCGCACTCGAACTTAGACTCACCGAAATTTTCCTCAACCGGTCTTACTCGGATTCAGACCCACTAAATTTTTTAGGAGTGAAGCCTGAGGCCGGCACCCCGCCGTCGCCGTCGCCGTTGAAGCTCCCTGGCACGGTGCCAGCTGTGGCGTCTCCCCCTCACGCGGGAGGATAAATGAGCTTTATCAGCGCTGGAACGCGGATGGCGTCTGCACGATGCACAAAGCGCGAGAATACGAACGCATGCGAAACGGAGGCAGATTAGCCTCCCTCTCCCTCTTTCTTCGACCCTTCCCTCTCCCCTTAAACATGCGAACGCACGAAACCATCGCCTCACCCTGTCGTCCGCCCAGTGGTTGGTCCGTTGCCTCGACAATGAAACGCGGCGCGCGCCGAACGCCGCGTGCGTCCCGTTTCTTAGGAGCTTCGCTCATCGGTTGTATTCGTACACGGAACAACTGCTAGTTTTTTCTCAACCGAACTCACTCTGACTCAAGATCACCATCATATTGCTCAGCCGGACTAGCTCAGACTCCGAATCACGGCTTGAGCAGAGTTTGAGTGAGCCTGAGTGAGTCGACTCATGAGACCGCTGGCGTAAAATTGGTTGTTTCTACATTGCTTTTAGGTTGTTGCTTTTTGATAAGTAATACTAGCAGTGGCGTATCAACTTGTTCGAGAGTTGGGGAGGGGGGCGGCAAGCTTCCTTCACTTGATCAGCCGAATATATATATATATTTATTATAAAGATGATTTATTGAACTAGAGCTCTTGGATGGTAGCGCACAGTTCCGAGCACAGTTCGCTGGCACGAGCCTCTGCTGCACCCTCGATGCTGCTGTCCTTGCGCCGATGTTCTTCCTCTTCATTACAATTGGCCCCCCGGAGAAGAAGGAGCCATCCTGGCGACTTAGTCGTCTGTAGGGACTGTGGAACCGTAATACGGCTTGAGCCTCTGAACGTGGACGACCTCGCGGTTACGACGTCGCATATCAGAGGGTGGCGTGAGTGTTTCAATGAGGTAGTTGACCGGGGAAGTCTTTTCGAGAACGCGGTAAGGCCCATCGTACTTCGGAAGCAGTTTGGAAGAGAGTCCTGGTGTGCGATGCGGCACTGACAGCCACACGAGGTTACCTGGTAGAAAAGCGGGAGTCGAGTTGTGGGCGTCGTGGATCGCTTTTTGACGGTTCTGGTCATCTGAGGTGAAGCGGCGGGCGAGCTCGCGGCACTCTTCCGCGTGTCTGGCGGCGTCTAAGATGGGCGGGCACTCGGACGCGTCCGGTCGATAGGGCAAAATGGTGTCAATTGTGTGCGAAGGGTGACGGCCGTAAAGGAGGTAAAAGGGGGAAAAACCGGTCGTAGCTTGCGTCGCGGTATTGTAGGCGTATGTTACGAACGGAAGAACTAGGTCCCAATTAGAGTGATCAGGTGTGACATACATAGCGAGCATGTCACCAAGAGTTCGGTTAAAGCGCTCTGTAGTGCCATTGGTCTGCGGATGGTAAGCGGTGCATGTGCGATGAACAATGGCGCATTGAGCAAGCAATTTTTCGATGACCTCTGATAAGAAGGCGCGGCCTCTGTCGCTAAGCAATTCTTGAGGACCTCCATGACGCAGCACGAAACGGTGCAGTATGAAGGTGGCGACCTCTTGTGCTGTAGCACTCTGGAGAGCAGCAGTCTCGGCATATCGCGTTAAGTGGTCTACTGCCACTATTATCCACCGGTTTCCGGCAGGAGTCAAGGGAAGCGGTCCATAAATATCGATACCGACACGTTCGAAGGGTTGGGACGGGCATGGCAGAGGTTGTAGTTCACCAGCTGAGATGTGCGGGTGAGACTTGCGCCGCTGGCATTCACGGCATGAGCGGACGAAGTTGCGAACGAAGGTATACATGCCACGCCAGTAGAATCGGTGTCGAAGTCTTTCATACGTCTTGAAGACTCCTGCGTGGCCGCACTGTGGGTCAGTATGGAAAGAGGAGCAGATTTCTGACCTCAAGGCTCGCGGGACGACAAGCAACCATGTGCGCCCCTCTGGAGCATAGTTGCGACGATAGAGCAGCTTGTCGCGAATCGCAAAATGCGTAGCTTGGCGCCGCAGCGTTCGTGATGGCGGGACTTTAGCTGTATCCGAGAGATGGTCGAGAAGAGATGCTGTCCAGGGGTCATTGCGCTGTTCCGCAGCAATATTGTCGAACTCAAGAGAGGACAACGTGCGCTCACACGCGGAGTCATCAGTGGCTTTCAGGGAGAGAGGTGAGCGGGAAAGCGCGTCAGCGTCAGAATGTTTCCGCCCTGAACGATAAACCACGTGTATGTCGTACTCTTGAATTTTCAAGGCCCAGCGAGCAAGGCGGCCAGATGGGTCTTTTAACGTCGCAAGCCAGGAGAGTGCATGGTGGTCGGTGACGACGTCAAAAGAACGGCCGTATAAGTATGGGCGAAACTTGCCAGGCGCCCACACAATGGCCAAACACTCCTTTTCTGTAACGCTGTAGTTGCTCTCGGCATTTGTGAGTGTGCGACTCGCGTATGCCACGACGTATTCTGTGTGGCCAGGTTGACGCTGTGCGAGCACAGCACCCAGGCCAACGCCACTTGCGTCGGTATGGACCTCGGTTGGAGCTTGAGGGTCAAAATGGCGAAGAATGGGTGGCCTCGTGAGAAGACGTCGCAAGGTGGTGAAGGCATCTTCGCAGGCGGGGGGACCACGATGAAATATCTTTAGTGCCACCAAGGAGTTGCGTGAGAGGTGATATAATGGACGCAAAGTTTCGAACAAATCGCCGGAAATACGAACACAGGCCAATGAAACTGCGAAGTTCTTTGATGGTAGTTGGCTTAGGAAACGCAGTTACAGCACGAAGTTTGTCAGGATCCGGGAGAATGCCGTCCTTGGACACAACGTGTCCTAGAATCGTGAGCTGACGTACGGCAAATCGACATTTCTTGAGATTTAATTGTAAACCGGCGTTAGTCAAGCAAGTAAGCACATGCTGAAGTCGGCGCAAGTGTGCTGGAAAATCAGGGGCGAACACCACGATGTCATCAAGATAACACAGGCAGATCTTCCATTTAAGGCCACGCAGAACATTGTCCATCATTCTTTCGAACGTAGCAGGCGCGTTGCACAGTCCGAAAGGCATGACGGTAAATTCATACAAGCCGTCCGGGGTTACAAAAGCGGTTTTCGGGCGATCGGCCTCGGCCATTGGCACCTGCCAGTAGCCCGACCGCAAGTCTAATAAAGAAAAGAACTCGGCACCCTGTAAACAATCAAGAGCATCGTCAATGCGCGGCAGGGGATAGACATCCTTCAGCGTGATCTTGTTCAATCTCCGAAAATCTACACAGAAGCGGATGGAACCGTCTTTCTTTGTGACAAGTACCACCGGAGAAGCCCATGGGCTCTGTGAAGTGCGAATGACGCCTCGGCGGAGCATGTCGTCGACCTGGTCAGCGATGACCCGACGTTCTGTAGAGGACACGCGATATGGCCGTTGCCGCAGCGGTGAGTGAGAGCCACTGTCGATGTGGTGTTCAACTGTTGATGCACGCCCTAGTGATGTTTGTGCAACGTCGAAAGAAGGGCGGAAATGCTGAAGCATGGTAAGGAGCTCTGATCGTTGCGAAGGTGTCAAATCTTCGGCGATGTATGGGCTGAATACATCTGTAGAAGCTGGATCAGGCACGGAGAGGACACCCAGTTCATATAAGGTTGTAGAAGATACCTCGTCGGGGACGGACACCATTCGTGCAGAGTCGACCATCTCGACGTGACCAAGGCACTCGCGACGAAGCAAGGATATCGGTGACGAAAGATGGTTGTAAATCGGCATTGTGCTGAAACCTGCGGCTAAATCAAGAGCAGCAAAATGCAACGGAAGGGCTCGTCGGGTAACAAAATTTTGAGATGGCACGAAGAAGACCGTCCCGTCGGATATGGCGCTGCACGAGACTTGCACAAATGCCGAAGAGCACGATGCGATATAGGTGTCTTCCTTCACGACAAGCTTAGCGGAAGATTGAGTGTCGACGGAGCCTAAGTCGGCGAGGGAAGAGAATTCAACCTCAGCTCGAGCACAGTCAATTATGGCGTTGTGGCGCGAGAGAAAGTCCCATCCTAAGATAACGGCGTGGAAGTTCGATGAAAGCACAATGAACTCTATCGTGTACACAATGTTTTGAATGGTCGCACGTGCTGTACACGCTGCGGTCGGTTGAATGGGCTGACCACTTGCTGTACGAAGCGACAATCCGAAAATAGATGTCGTGACTTTACGAAGTGAGCGACAAAATGCGGCATCGATTACGGAAACAGCAGCACCGGTATCGACAAGAGCGACTGTAGCGACATCTTCGACTAATACATCAATGACATTGGTAGGTGAATAACGAGGACTTGGGCAAACCGAAAGTTGCGCAGTTCTTGCCTCGGGAACTGCGTCGTCTAGTTTCCCTCATCGGTAGGTGTAGGCCGTCGACGCATCGGTGAAAGCGATCGGCGACGCGTGGAAGGCGAGCGGAGATGTTCGAATCGGGGGCGGCGATCAGCTTGGTTGCGAGCTTCGGGTGCGACGGAGGGAGCGTAGTGCACTTTGGAGTCGAGTGGAAAGTAAGGCGCTCGCGGGTTGTCATCGAAGGCTTGAACCCGGCGGCGGCAATGCCTGGCGACGTGTCCGGGGCACCTACATGCGAAGCATATAGGACGATTGTCGAGCGTGCGCCACGGGTTGACGGTAGCGGTGCTGGACCAGGAAACAGGAGGAGGAGGACTGGACCAGGAAACAGGAGGAGGAGGATGGCTCACAGGACGCTGTATAGGTGGTACTGGCCCTTTGCGGGCGGGCATGGAAGCTACCGCAGCATATGAAAGTGGGGCAGCCACAAGATTGTGCTCGCTGGCAGCTGGTAGCACCTCAGCGACCTCGCCTTGGATAACGTCACGGATGGAAGACGGCAGAGTTGTGGTAGCCTCATGGGTGAAGGGGACCAGGGAGAGCTGCCTGGCGACTTCTTCGCGACAAAGGCCTTTATTTCCATTATAAGCGACACTTGTTCGGAGCCGATGGTCAGGCTAGAGAGTGACGCCACATTAGGTGTTGTAGGTCACCTTGTCAGAGCTCGCTGCTTGCGTAATTCATCATAGCTTTGGCACAAGCTAATAACGTCAGCAACTGTGGTCGGGTTCTTCGCCAGTAATATCTGGAAAGCATCATCATCAATCCCTTTCATGATGTGCTTTATTTTTTCCGTTTCCGTCATGGCAGCGTTGACGCGTCTGCACAGATCGACAACGTCTTCAATATAACTGGTGAATGTTTCACCCGTGTCCTGTGCGCGCGCGCGCAAACGCTGCTCGGCTCGGAGTTTTCTGACGGCGGGTCGATCGAATAGTGCCGTGATTGCCGTCTTGAAGAGCGGCCATGTTCGGACGTCTCCCTCATGGTTCCTGAACCATAGACTGGAAACACCCGCGAGGTAGAACGATACGCGCGTTAACTTCTCCGCGTCGTTCCACTTGTTTAGAGCGCTCACCCGTTCGTAAATGGACAGCCAATCTTCAACGTCGTTGTCATCGGTTCCGCTGAAGATTGGAGGCTCTCGAAGGAGAACACTGCCAGCGCAGGTGACGGGCGGTAAAGGAAGCGTCTGCTGGTCCGCGTCCGGCATGGTAGATGGTAGAGTCCGAGAGCGGAGTTCCAGGATGGTACAGGGGAACGTTACCCAGCACGGCTCCACCAAATATAAAGATGATTTATTGAACTAGAGCTCTTGGATGGTAGCGCACAGTTCCGAGCACAGTTCGCTGGCACGAGCCTCTGCTGCACCCTCGATGCTGCTGTCCTTGCGCCGATGTTCTTCCTCTTCATTACAATATATATATATATATATATATATATATATATATATATATATATATATATATATATATATATACGTATATAAGGAACAAGAAAGAAAATACGACTTTCGTTGGTTTGGCACTGTATATTCTTACCAACGTTTCGTCTGGTGGACAAGACTTTAAGTCTGGTCCACCAGACGAAACGTTAGTAAGAATATACAGTGCCAAACCAAGGAAAGTCGTATTTTCTTGTTCCTTATTCTATCGGGGTCCGCGTGATTCTTTTTCCCACTATATATATATATATATATATATATATATATATATATATATATATATATATATATATATATATATATATATATATATATATATATATATATATATATATATATATATATATATATATATATATATATATACATATATAAACGGCGACCTGGAGCTTCGCTCAGGTCGCCGTTTGTGCCAGCTGTTCGGCAATATGTCACAGCACGACCAGGTCGGCGCTGCAGCCGTCTCCACTCCGGCGCCGCCAGCCACGCCGTCTCACGTCGTCAACACCCACCAACGTGAGCCCCCATCTCTTCGCTGGTATGCGCGGAGAAGATGTCGAGGACTGGCTGGACGACTTCGAGCGTGTCGGTGCTGCTAATCGGTGGGACGACACCTACAAACTGACTTACGTCTCCTTCTACCTTACGGGTGTGGCGAAGACGTGGTTCTTCAACCACCTGGTTGACATCCCCGACTGGGCTACGTTCAAAGAAAAGCTTCGCCATGTGTTTGGCACTCCGGCCGTTCGTTCGGCTCTCGCCAAGAAAACCCTCGAGGCTCGGAAACAACATCTCGGCGAGCCATACACATCCTACATCGAGGATGTTCTTGCGCTCTGCCGCCGTGTCGATGCTTCAATGCCAGAATCGGACAGGGGTACGCCACATTCTCAAGGGGATCGCAACTGTCGCATTCAATGCGCTGGTCATCAAGAATCCGGCTACCGTTGCTGACGTTGTGACAACGTGTCAGCGCCTCGACGAACTCGAGTCAGTTCGCCTACAACCGGACAGCGACGCAACACGTCCTACGGCGGACCCAGCCCTACGAGGCATGATTAGGGCGCTCATCCGCGAAGAATTGCAATTGTAGCGAAGCCTTGGAACTGAGTAATGGGTTGCACTCTCGAGCGCCTTCTTTGGAGATGACTTTGGAGATGACCTGGAGCGCTCGTATGGCTCTCGGTCCCTGCCTCCGCAGCTGGCCTCTCTTCAAAACTACTGCCGAAATACGAAGGCCCCTACCGTGTCATCGAGCGCACATCACCGGTCAACTACCTGATCGAACCCATCGAACAATCTTCGGACATGCGCCGTCGCGGGCGCGACATTGTCAACGTGGACCGTCTGAAGGCCTATTATGACCCGCTCATTGTGACAAGCTGTTAGGTCGCCCGGCGGCTCCCTTTTCGTACCCGGGGTAATTGTAGCGAAGCCTTGGAACTGAGTAATGGGTTGCACTCTCGAGCGCCTTCTAGTGGGTCATCTCCAAAGAAGGACGCCGCTCGCGCTCAGAGTTCGTGCCTGGCCGTGGCTGTAGCCATTCCGCAGTTTATCTGAGTTCCGGCTAATAAACGCCTTAACACAATCAATGGGATTCTCCCTGCCTCCAATATGTTCGAATCAGCCTGCTGCAACGGCGTTGCGTGATGTTATCAGGGAGGAGCTCACGTCCTTGACGCACACGGCGCACCTGCAGTCCGCTGCCTCTCGTCTCCCACCATCATTCGCGCAAGTTGCCGCCGCGCCTTCAGGCACCGTCAACTCGACGTTACCACCGCCAACATACGCGTCGGTTGCTGCCGCGCCCCCCGCGAGCTTCCCGTCACCGCCGTTTGATCCCTCGTCTGCACATCTGACTGCGCTCTCTCCCGGTGCACCTAACCCCCGCTACTACCCTCCTTGGCGATCGTCTCGTCTCACGTGCTATTATTGCGGTTATCGCGGCCACATTTCACGCTGCTGCCGCAGGCGCCAGCAAGACGAGCGTCGAGGGTACGACATGAGCGAACGTGACTTAACCGGAGGAGCCTTTTACCAGGGCCGCCGTTCTTCGTCACCTCCGCGTCGGTCTCCGTCTCCGCCTGCATCGCGGGACCTGCGCAATAGTCATCGCCCAACCAGACGCCGTTCACTTTCGCCCTACCGTCGCTCCTCGTCTCCGCTTCGGCCTGCCTCCCCTCACCTCTGACCATCCTCCGGAAAACTAAGCGATGCAGTTTTCGGAGAAAAAACTGCATTCAAAAATCCGGACTGAAATTCCTCCGGCGCACCCTTGCAATATGATTTCTGTTACGGTTGAAGGACTTCCCATCGATGCTTTGGTGGACACTGGTGCTTCGTTTTCCGTTATTCGTGCTGATTTGTGTGCCCGTCTCAGAAAAGTCATGACGCCATACGATGGACCTACGCTGGTTACAGCCCAGGGTACTACAATTCGCCCTTCCGCTCTCTGTACCGCCCGCGTGGTAATCGACGATATTCTTCACCACATTGAGTTCGCCGTGCTGTCCCCGTGCTCCCACCAACTCATTTTAGGATGGGATTTTCTTTCGTCCGCTTCCGCGGCTATTTGTTGTGGACAACATGTCGTCCACCTTACCGACACAGACTACTCGCTCGGTGACGAAATTTACAAGCCACTTCGCCTCATCACTGCTGCAGACACCGAGCTACCACCACGTGAACAGCGATTTCTAACAGTTGTGTCCAACGACATTGACACTGGTGAAGTATTGGTCGCCCCCCTCACCCCGTTGCCTTACTAAAGGCATAGCTTTTGCATCAGGTGTGGTTCGCTTCGACAATGGATCAGCTGTCATCGCCGCTATGAACGCAACATCAGATAAAATTCTGCTTCCGCAGGGCACCACGGTAGCCTGCGTTGCCGATCTCAAGCCTGTATGCATCGTGCCTCTTACCCCTGTCTCCTCTAAAGGCCATTCTCCTGATCATGCTTGTTCCTCCACCCTTACCGCAGCCATCAGCAGTGACTTGACAGATTCGCAGAAGCAGCAGCTGCTTGCTTTGCTGAAAAAGCACGCAAACTCTTTTGATGCCTACTCGTCGACCTTAGGGCCAAACTACCGCCGCAGCACATCGTATTCAGACCGACGGAACATCTATTGTGCACCGCCGCCGGTACCGCGTGTCTCTAGCCGAGAGAAAAGTCATAGAAGAAAACGTAGCCGACATGCTGCAACGGGAGATAATCCGCCCCTCAGCCAGTCCTTGGTCGTCTCCCGTTGTTCTGGTGCGGAAGAAAGATGGCTCTGTACGATTTTGCGTCGATTACCGGGCGCTCAATAAGATCACTAGAAAGGACGTATACCCCATGCCACGCATTGACGATGCCCTTGATTCCTTACAAGGTGCGGAATACTTTTCGAGCCTCGACTTGCGTTCCGGCTATTGGCAAATCCCCATGCACGAAGAAGACAAAGAAAACACAGCATTTGCAACACCGGATGGCCTATACGAATTCAACGTTATGCCTTTCGGCCTATGCAATGCGCCCGCGTCTTTTGAGCGCATGATCGACACCGTGCTGCGTGGTCTGAAATGGAAGACTTGTCTATGCTATCTAGACGACATTGTTGTTTTTTCATCCACGTTCCCTCAACACCTGCAACGCTTGGATGAAGTCCTGACGTGTCTTGCGGGCGCTGGTCTTCAAATTAACACCAAGAAATGTCACTTCGCCAGCAAATCCATTAAGGTCCTTGGTCATGTCGTGAGCAAGGACGGAATTCGCCCTGACCCTGAGAAAACTGCTGCGGTGCTTCGCTTCCTCGCCCTGAAAAGCCCAAAGACTTGCGAAGTTTTCTTGGTCTCGCCTCGTACTTTCGGCGATTTATACGACACTTTGCCTCCATGGCGGCACCACTTCACCAGCTACTTGCTTCCGGTACGCCGTTTGAGTGGTCTGAGGAATGTGAATCGGCTTTTGCCATGTTGAAGAGGGCCCTCACGACCGACCCGGTACTTTCACATTTTGACGAGGACGCACCGACTCTTCTGCACACAGATGCTAGCGGCCACGGTTTAGGCGCCGTTCTCCTGCAACGCGACAACTCTTCGCGAGAGCGAGTCGTTGCTTACGCCAGCCGCGTACTCTCCAGAGCCGAGAGGAACTACACGATCACCGAGCAAGAGTGCCTGGCCGTCATTTGGTCTGTGCAGAAGTTTCGTCCCTATCTCCACGGCCGCCATTTTACCATTGTAACCGACCACCACGCGTTATGCTGGCTTTCCACACTCAAGAACTTGTCGGGTCGCCTCGGCCGCTGGATTCTGCGACTTCAAGAGTACGAGTTCGACATAATCTACAAGTCTGGCAAAAAGCATCGAGACGCCGACGCTCTTTCTCGCTGCCCACTACCTACGGCACTGCTCGGCGTTCCCCCCCCCCCCCCCCCCGCTTTGCACGACAAGCACTCGGCGTCCACTTCTACGTCGGTTCCCTCTCTGGCCTCTATAGACGAGCTGCCCTCGGACGACGAGCAAGACCTTCCTTATCGCCAGCTGGCTGACCCGTACTGTCGGCGGATCATAGACTCCCTCGCTGGCACTTCCCGTCCACCTAACGCGAGGCTCCGTCGCCAACTCTCGCAATTTAAGCTGGACAACGCCGTGTTGTACCGCCGAATTTACCATCCCGACGGTCAGCGCTGGGTTCCCGTTCTACCCCGCTCTCTTCGCTCTCAAGTCCTCAGAGCGTTTCATGATGATCCGACTGCAGGTCACCTTGGTTATCATAAAACCTACGACCGCATTCGAAGTCGTTTTTATTGGCCTGGCATTACCACTAGCGTAGCCAGGTACGTTGGCTCCTGCACTATCTGCCAATATCGAAAACTCCAGACATCGGCTCCCGCCGGGGCACTACAGCCTCTTCCGTGCCCAGCAACACCATTTGAAGTAGTAGGAGTCGATCTTTATGGCCCCCTACCAGCCACTTCCGCTGGCAACCGGTGGATCGTGACAGCTGTTGATCATTTGACACACTACGCCGAGACAGCACCTCTTACTACTGGTTCATCTTCTGAAATTGCCGATTTCATTCTCCAAGCCATTATACTGCGCCATGGCGCTCCACGTGTTCTGATCAGTGACCGTGGCAAGGCCTTCCTCTCTCAACTAGTGACCGAACTTCTGTGCGCCTCCGGCACCACTCACAAGACCACTTCTAGTTATCACCCCCAGACTAACGGCCTGACCGAGCGATTTCATCGCACTCTTGCCGATATGATCGCCGCCTATATTACCCCAGACCACAAAAACTGGGACGTGATTCTACCCTTCGTCACGTTCGCCTATAATACAGCCATTCAGCGGACAACCGGCTACTCACCGTTTTATCTGGTTTACGGACGTTCTCCTACCACCTTGCTGGACGCTTCTCTCCTTACGTTCAACGTAAATGCAGCTCCATCCTCTTCCGAGGAATACGCTTCACGAGTCGCCCAGTGTCGACAACGTGCTCGCATGAATACGGAAGCCCGACAGCAAGACAGGAAGATTATTTATGATGAATCACATCGTGCTGTATCCTTCCTCCCTGGTGACGAGGTGCTGCTCTTGACGCCTGTTCGCACACCTGGTTTGTGTGATAAATTTCAGCCACGGTTTATCGGGCCTTACACAGTTCTGGAGCAGACTTCACCCGTGAACTATCGCGTGACGCCACTTGTAGCCCCAGCGGACCGCCGTTATCGAATTACTGAGGTTGTTCACGTCTCCCGCATGAAGCCCTTCCTGCGAGGTTCCTCGTCACCTTGACCTGCAGCGGCCAGGCTGGCCGCTTTCACGTGGGGGGAATTAGTGTGGGCATTTATTAGACCCATCCTCTTCATCTGTACATTATCATAATTCGTTCGGGCGTGCATCATCGTCGTCGTGTATCATCATCATTGTGTTGGGTTCAGCCTAGCTGTTCGCTGCCGGGTTCTCGGGCAAATAAAGGTCGTCCAAACCAAGACCTCATAATATATATATATATATATATATATATATATATATATATATATATATATATATATATATATATATATATATATATATATATATATATATATATATACACCGGGTGTTTCACGAAATATGTCCAAAAATCTGGGAAATGCGATATTCGCTCGATGGCTTCCCAGCTGCTTTTTCTCTAGTAGTAGACATCTTCAGCTTTTTAAATAAATTATTTAGGACAGGAATAATAAAGTTAAATTAATTAATATTGTAATAAGGGGAGTTAGGCGGTGATGTCAAATGGGAGAATTGAAGTACTTCTTGCGAAGAACCCATTTGACCTTTGAGATTTCGAAGAAGCGGTCTCTAGTAATTATTGTTGCGAAATGAAATTCGACCAAATCCTACGGCAAAACTCAGAGCGAAGCACCGATGAGCGCAACAAGAAGACTACCAGAATGACGCCACTGTTGAAGACAACCATTACAGAAGCGTAGTTCTTCCGCATTTGTTGACGTATGTGAGCCATGTGTCCTGTAATTAGAAGCGCAGCCTGCACACTGACTCAACAAAGTCTGTTGAGGGTTGACATAACGACGCTCACTTACTCTGGGCGTCTCAGAAGAATATGGCAGTTGCGCACTGCCGCATTTCGGTTTCGGTTTCGCCGCTGAATTGTCTCGAACTTCATTACATCGCAAATATTACTAGAGGCTGCTGTTTCAAAATCTCAAAGCTGCAATGAATTCTTCACATGGAGCACTTCAATTCAATTTGACATAACCACCTAACTTCACTTATTCAAAAGTGATTTAGTTAAATTGTCTTAATTACCATCCCAAATGATGTCTTTAGCCACATTAAGATACCTGCGGCTACAGAAGAAGTAACTGTGAAGACATCGAACGAATATCGCCTTTCCTTCGTTGAGAATTTCGGACACACTTTTTGAAACACCCGGTATAGTATTCCAGAGATCTAGAAAGTCACACTCAATTTGATGCGATTATTCATATACAGAGAGAGAATTCGCTTAGCAGTGTTTCATAACATTATAGAAGAAGTACAATTAGTTTTGCGTAGCATACGCTGGGACAGCCATACATATGCGTGTTATGCACGTGATAGTGTTACAAGCAACACTTTTTATATATTAACCATACAACTTTGTGCATGATTACAGTTATTTCGATGGCGGCCTTCCCAATAGTATAGATTTCTATCATTTAGTGAAATTTCGCTAATGTGTAAAAAAGTTGGTCGCTAATAATTGCGTTTTTAATTTTTTAATGTAGGTAGGAATGGCTGCGCCTTTTCTGTTCCGTAGTTAGTGCTACACTTTCCTGCGCATATTCAGTATAGTATATTTTGCCTTGTTTGCTTCCAGTCGAAATAGCGCTTCTAAGGCTGTGTTATTATTATGACAATTATTATGTTACTACTATTGTTAACTTATCGTCCACAAATTGTGTTTTAAAAAGTAAGAACTTGTGGTATTAGAGGCGTAGTAGATACTTTATACTTGTTGTATTTGTAGTAATTGTATTTGTAACACTGCTGGAGGGCCATCCGGCGCAACCAACCTTTACACAAATGGCATAAGTGCGAATCTTCTTAGAATATGTGCGGGCGATTGTAACGTGGAACTAGTCGGCATTGTTTTTTTTTCTCGTTGGTTGTCAGCTGTTTATGACTGGTCGAAATCTTTTAGGTCACGCACACGGAAGCTGCGCCTAACGCGATGCCGCAAATGAGGCAAAAATTATCGATCGCGCAATGAAGACTTACACACGACTACGTAAAAATTAAGTGAATACACTATTTACAATGCGGTATAGCTTTGGCCATTGGTTCTTCGCAATTCGTCAAAAAGTTTTCGTGTCTAGTAAAATCACCTGCTCGTTGCGGGACGTCACAAAAGTGTAAAATCTTGAGGAGTTAAAATGAC
>JALIZH010019493.1:0-41755 GCA_030522465.1 Rhipicephalus appendiculatus | reverse complement strand
TACGGGTATGTGCCACACGTGTCTGGAGGAAAGAGTTGGACGACGTACGCGGCGGCATTTTCACGTTATGCATGTCATGACCATAGAGTAGTGATGCAGAACTATCGGTAAATGGACTGTCGATATATGGTATCGATAGTTTCTTTCAAACTATCGATAGTGTAAACGAACTATCGATAATACTACTATCGATAAACTATCAATATCATCGACAGTACAATCAATACTACAATCAGGAGTATAGCTGCCTAGAGTATAATCAATAGTGCTGTGATTCATTATGCTGTTGTTGGGCGGCGATATTGCGAAATCATTTGCGAAAGCCTACTAACAGCAGTACTCAGTTCGCTTAATTTATGAGCAATCATCTGGTTAATGAAATAAATTATTGCCGCAATCAAAATGCCGGAATATGCCCATAAATAACTTCATGTTCGAAAGTGACGATGATTAGTGGCGTTTTGTGGTGCCAGGCCCTTGGGTGACCAAGGAGTGCCATGTCTTTGAAAAATAACCAGTTACACCCTAGAATAAAAACTTAGCTTTTGATATTTTTATTTTGAAATCGCAAAATGCAATATCAGTTTAAAGTCGCGCAGTTCCACCACATATAACGGCTTCCTTTCTGCTAAAGCTGAACAGTTAGTCTTAATAATCATGTGTCAGCCAATCATACTGCTGAATGAAACCAAGCATGTCCACTTTCTTGCCCTTCTGCTTGCTTCTCCTGCTCCTCCATATACTACCACACAATCGGAGAATCATGTTTATGCTGCAATAAGTTCGCGCGGTTGATTTTATAGTATCGATAGTTCTATAAAACTTACTATCGATAGCTTTTTCTGCCATCAATAGTTCGATAGTGACTCAACTATCGATAGTATCGATAGTACCATTTATAGTTCTGCATCACTACTATACAGACATATTCGTCAAACCCTCTTACCCTCCCATACTAGTTTTGGTCTACTCCAAGTTAAGGAGGCGATCACGAGAGCACCCAGACGTAGGCGGAGATAGATAGATAGATAGATAGATAGATAGATAGATAGATAGATAGATAGATAGATAGATAGATAGATAGATAGATAGATAGATAGATAGATAGATAGATAGATAGATAGATAGATAGATAGATAGTCATGCCGCAGCTTTTCGCGTTCTTGAGCAGCGGTTGTGACAGTACGTGCAAGCTGCCTATAGCCCTCTGCGTATTCGGTCGCTTCTAACACCGGCGGGCATTCGGTATTTTCGGGTCGGTACGGAAGTAATGTGTCCTTTCTCTAAGACAGCTGTCGTCCATATGATTAGAAAGAATAGCGAAAAGCCAGTGTTAACTTGCGTAGCAGGGTTATAGGCACTCGTTAAGAACTTGCGGATGGTAGTCTATAGACTTGCCATGAACGATGTCTAATGCAGCAAGAAGGGCTTGTATTACTTCGGTGCGGAACGCGTGCCCTCTGTCGCTGAGCAGCTCACGTGGTTCTCCATGTCAAAGATCGAAGTTACGCAAAAGGAAGAACGCAACCTCGCGCGTGGTCACTGCTGGAAGTGCTGCAGTCTCGCCGTAGCGCGTCAGGTGGTCGACTGCTACAATGTTATCCATCGGGGACGCGAGAAGCAGCCGGGCAGTGGGCGATATAGGTATATGCCGACGCGATCAAAGGGACTAGACCGACAGGGACGTGGTTGTAACTCGCCGGAATGGTGCTGGTGATCATTTTGTTGCGGGCATTTCGTGCAGGCGAGTACGTACTGGCAGATGAAGCGATATATTGTGTGAAAGTAGGAGTAGGAACGTTGCCGTAGCGAGGTACACGTTTTCAGCACACTTGCTTGTCCATTATAGAGAGCAGCACGAGTATGATCACATACGCCCGAACGCATGTCCTTCGAGATCGCGAGAAGGTATTTGCGACAACCATGTAAATGATTTCGCCGGTAGATGTCATCGTGCACAGCAAAGTGAGCCGCTTGGCGAGGCAGTTTACGAGAAGTAGGCATGGGGGTTGGATCGGAGTGGAAATTCAGCATAGCTGAAAGAAGGGACCTTTACGCTGCTCTACCGGCCTATTGCCACGTGATTATAACGCTGAAGATTGAGGAGGAAACTCTTCATTGGGAGAACTTTTGCCCAGGGAAACCAAAAGTCAAAGCACATGCAACCAACGCTGTACAGTGATAGCGGCGATTACAGTCGTCAGACGTCACTAACCTGACCAGCTGTAAGGCGTGTAGGCATTTACACACATGTGACATTGAAGGTACCAGCGTCATCGCTGCTGATCGCATTAGTGCCACGATGAACTCCGGTGTAGACATTATAAGCGTAATCTAACCAAAAGCGTAATCTAATCAGGACTGTTTCAAACTCTTCTGATTAGATTACGCTTACAAGGTCAACACTGAAGTTGGCCTGCACAAGAATGTGGTTGTAATAATATATGGAATTTACTCCGAAAACCACAATATTGCCACACCCGCTCGTTTCTTTCTATTTTCATGTTATCGTCCCAATACAATGTAACTGCTGCCTTGCGAAAGGCGCGCCCGAATGACTGAGAATTGTCTAGATAATCTTGGAACCTTCCGATCAGATTACGTGCTCGAAGCGAACATTACAGATAGTTCTGGAACTAACGCGGCCGCTAGCGATAATGCTAAAATCTTCGATGACACATGTATAAAAGCGGACGCGCTGCCATATTATCGACGGCCGACGCTCTGTTTGCCGCCATCATCGTACCGTGTGTATTGCTGTAGTTGAAGTTGGCGTGCACTCCTCCGTGCAGTACCATTTGATGCACGTGATGTATTAGCAGTTCCGTCAAACGCCCGTCCTTTGGTAGTACTATTACGTGCCTGTTGGATTCTTGGCTGCATTGCAATGGTCCCTTCTGTCTGATGAGTTCATCGCCATCAAGGTATACTTCGTGCCCATTAATTTGAAAGGACTTAGTGCTTGGATCAGCCTCTCCCCTGGTTTGTTTCAGTGGTGCTTGGGTCTGTCCTATCCAATATTTTCCTGCATTTGTTACCTCTTTTCCTGTTAACGACCCCTTGTGATGTTCCTTTCTTGTATTGTCGATGAATCTTAACACACATGATGTCACTCTTACAAGCCGTACGTATGATGAATACCTTTCGATTTCTAAGATTGGTTCATTTTGTGCTCTTCTCGTGCAGTGGTGGCATTGCGTTTCGTGCTGATCTTCAATCTCTCCATTCGTCTGAATCATACTTGCTGTGTTCTTCTCCAGTGATGTTACCGATTCGGGTCCGTGCCACCATAAGTTAGAGTTTATCAACGCCTTTGCGCTTATTCCTCGTGTAAGGGTTGTCTTCACCTTGAACGAATGACCAGCTTGCTTGAATGGTTTTCTCTCTGATTTCTGTGATTCTGTTAGTCACAAACGGATCTCTTTTGCTTGTTCCCTTGATCCAGTGAAGCACAATCATTGAATCCGTCCAGCAGTGTTTTTCCTGAATTCTTTCGTTGAAGTGACTTTTGGTGTAGTCGCATAATCTCGATGCTACCACCACTGCCATCAGTTCGAGTCGCGCCAAAGCTAGCTCTTTAATTGGAGCTACGCGGCTTTTCGCTGTCACTAGCCTTGATTCCTTGCTTCCATGGTCGTACACTACTACTAAGTATGCTGCCGCTCCGTATGCTGATGGGCTCGCGTCGGCAAAGACCTGCAGCTTGTATGCTTGTACTAGTTTGTGCTTGCTGGCGTAGCATCGCATAACTTCTAGAGCTCGAAGGTCCTCCGCTTCAGACATGAGGTTCCTCCACTTGTCGCATTCTTCTTTAGGTAGGTGGTCATCCCACGTGACGTCCATTTTCCACAGTCTCTGCAAACCTATATTTGCGCGCACTGTAAAGGGTGACAACAAACCGAGCGGATCAAATATCTTTGCTGTTGCTTGCAACACTGTCCTTTTGGTCATGTACGTTGCAGCTGTTAACGACTGCCATTTCTCAACAGGGTGGTGGAAAAACTTTATTGATTATTCAGGGGAAGGGGTAGATTGGAAAGAGCGAGTAGGTGGGTCCCTATTCCAGGACTCCAGTGATCCTGGCTACACGCTCCGCCTGGTCCAAGAGGCCTCTTTGGACCTCCAGCCCTGGCCGAGCGAGGAGGATCACCCACGGCTCCCTAGAGTAAGTTTGTAACGCAGGCGAGTTTGCCTCGTGTGGCCTTGCTGCGCATTCCCACGTCACATGTGGCAGTGACGGCCGTGCACCACACCATGGACAAGCGCTGCCATGTAACGTGGGATTTATGTGGTGGGCCCTTTCCAAATGGGGATAGGTGTGCATTTGTATTCTTCTATATGCGCGAGCTTCTGCTACTGCCAGCTGCCGATGCGGTGGGGCAAGACCTTCTCTCGTGCGACATTGGTGTTCGAGGATGTCTTGAGCCGTAAGCGGACTATCCTGGCATGGGCTGTGGCTCCCAGCTCGGTTTGTAAGTTCTCGAGCTAAGGAGTGCGCCCTCTCGTTGCCTGGGATGCCTTCATGATCTGGACACCATATGATCGCATGGTCTTCTTGGAGTGAGTCGCCTAATATTCTTAGCGCGATTCGTGGCAATCTCCCTTGTACGTACATTCTGCACGCTGCCTGGGAATCGGAGATAACCAGTGCCGACTGCCCGGCGCTGTCGGAATGTTTGATTGCCATCGCAATTGCTGAGGCTTCGGCAGTGGCTGTGCATTTGGTGTTTACTGAGGCCGTAATATCAGTTTTATTGCGTTGCGTGTTGCGAACAGCTACTATGACGTGTCCTCTGTCGGTCCGAGCAGCGTCCGTGTACAGCACTTCTTGATTGTTTCCGAAGCTTTTAATAAGTTGCTTGGCTCGGACTTGTCTTCTACCTTTGTGGTACTTGGCATTCATTTTCTTTGGTATTGGTGTCGCTTGTATTTGCGTCCTGATGTGGCTTGGAATTTGGTGAATTTTGTCTCTGCAGTACTGCGGTCTGATCGGGTATCTTAGTTCAAATAATATTTGTTGTCCGGCTTGTGTTAGACTCAGTCGTTCCGTCTGAGTTATCAGAACCGCTGCCTTCAGCTCTTCAAATGTGTTGTAAACTCCTGTGTCGTGGAGTCTTTCATTCGCGCTGTTCACCGGCAATCCTAATGCCGCTTTGTAGGCGCCCCGTATGATTTGGTCCCCCATCTTCATTTCTGAGCAACTTAAGTTTTGATAGGGTAGAGCGTATGTTATCCTGCTGATGATAAAAGCTTGAACAAGTCGTATTGTTTCGCTTTCGTGCAGTCCTCTCCCTTTCTTTGCGATTCTTCCAATTAGCCGAGCTATTTGCTTCATTGTCCTTTTCAGGGTTGCGATAGTGTAATCCGCTCAGCTGTTACATTGGATCCAGAGGCCCAATGCACGCATCTTGGTCCTTTCTGGAAGTGTGCTGTTTCCTAATTCAAAATGTAGATTTGGCCTGTTGCGGTAGTTTCTTCCGTGAACTCTAATCCATTCGGACTTTTCTGGTGCACGGGCCATGCCATGTTCTGCCGCAAAATGTTCAACAGTGCGGATGGCCTCTTGCAGGGCACTTTCTTTGTGGCCTAACGAACCTTTGTGCATCCATAAAGTGATATCATCCGCATAGATCGCAAACTTGAGGTCTTGGATTTGTCTTAATCTTTTTGCTAAATTGTCCGTGCCAATGTTGAACAATAATGGCGAGAGTATAGCTCCCTGTGGAGTTCCTTTGTAAGCTAGGTCGATCTTCGGCGATCGTATGTCTTCTAATCCTATCGTAGCACTCCTGTCACTTAGGAAGGATTTGACATAGTCAAAAATTGTCTTTCCACAGCCCATTTGTTGTAATTCCTCCATGATAAGCTTATGGGACATAGTGTCGAATGCGCTCTTCAGGTCCAACGCCACCACAATGTTCTCCTCTCCAGTCGGCACGTTGTTGATTACTTCGTCTCGGAGTCTGAGGTGTCGTCAGATGTTTGCGGAAGCCATACATGTAAACGGATAATAGGTTGTGGCTTTCGATGTAATGAGTTAATCTGACCAGTATTACTTTTTCAAACAGCTTCCCAAGACATTACGCAAGTGATATCGGCCTCAGGTTTTGAAGTGTTTTCGGTTTTCCAGGTTTGGGAATTAGGACCATGGTGGCTTCCTTCCATTGTTGTGGAATCGTACCAGCTTCCCATATGTCCTTGTTAAAATAGTCGACTAGTCGTCCTAGTTGTTCATTGCTGAGGTTGCGCAGCATTGCATTGGTGATTTCATCCTCTCTGGGTGCTGTGTTTTGTCTGATGTCATGTGCCGCTGCATATTGCCACGCGTGTTAGTTTGAAGTGCTTTGTTTAACCCCGCAAAGACTGTGAGAAACGCTTGGCGCAGATCGCGCCTCAGTGTTCGAGAAGCTTCACGTTTGTAGTAGATCGTTTTCTTAACATCGCGCACTGCACGCGAACACTCAAGATTATTCCAGAGCTTGTGCGACGACCAGTGATAAGCCTAGAATGTTCGACGCGTGATGTATAAAAGCCGGCGCGCTCCAACGATGATCAGTTAATCGACGGCCCACGCTCTGTTCATCGCTATCAGTGCCAGCGTGTATTGCTGTAATCTTACTCTCCCTTTACGGGCCACAAGTTCGGCCTAATAAACAGTTTCATCTCGGACACGTCGCCTGCTGCCTTCGTCGACGTCACACCCACGTGACAATATAATTCCGCTACTGTGATGGGTTCATCTAGAGAGTCGTTTGTTGGTCCTTCGTAGCTAAGCGCTTCGACGCTATCGGCCCCTGTTTTCATATATGCGTCTCTGACAGCTTCAATCAGTGTTCGGCTGTCACCTTTGTATTCGCCCACTATGGTACGTATTGTTCTCGCTGTTCACGTCTTTGTAGAGTCCGGGTCTATCATGCTGCGTAAGATAGCCCATGTTTTAGCAGTGGACAGCGTGCCTCTCAGTGAATCGCAAAATTGGAGCCAGTTCTCCGCTTGCAGCTGCCTGGAATACTCATGAGCTTGTTCCGTTACAGTTGCTATTCTTGCCCTTAGTTTTTTGTTCAGCCTCTGGGTTTTCCAACGCTTCGTTAAGCTGCGCCGAGCCTCCCATAGGTGCAATAGATGTGGGTCAACTGCCGGGGTTTTTGCGGTGATAGATATCTTCTTTGTCGTGGCTGCATGAGCGTCCTTGAGCGCCTTCGCCCAACCTTCGGCTGTGTTGGGAGGTTTTGTGGGCATTGGATAATTTCTGTACTCTGTCCAGTTTGTGAGGTTTGCCTGCTTTGGAAAGCGTCTGAGCCGGGCGGTGCTCATTGAAAAGCTAATAATATAGTGGTCGCTGCCCAAATTTTCGTCTAAATTTCTCCAATGTCCTTCCGCTATGTTTAGCGTGAACGTAAGGTCGGGGCAGGTGTCCCCACAGACACTGTTCCCTAGTCTAGTGGGAGTTAGTGGGAGAGTTGCTAGTTCAAGATCAAATTTTTCTGTAATTTCTACTAGGTTTCTGCCTTTGGGCGTATCTCGTCTGTAGCCCCAATTGGTGTGCGGAGCGTTGATGTCGCCTAGGAGTATGAATTTGTCTTGTGCCTCTAGGTGGCCCATCACATACTCAATAATTGCCGAATAGTCTGGCTGACGTTCCTTGGGAGGGCTGTATACGTTGCAAATAAATATCTTGGCTTTCCCTTTCTTCGTCGTATGTATTTCAATAATTTGATGCTCTGTAGTGCATTGAGGGGCGTAGTGCGCGCTCACTGCTATCCCTTTGTGCACTAATGTGGCAACACGCGGGTATTGGTGATTCGTGACCGTGGAGTAATCCCTCAGCCTGGCTACACCCTTACCTACTTCTTGAAGGCAAATAATATCAGGTTTACTGATTACCAAATCAATGTACTTCTGCAATGCCGCCGCTCTTCTTTGGAAAGAGCGGCAGTTCCAGTGCCATATCTCAGCGGTGTCCGCGGTTCGATACTGTTTAGAAGCCATTGTTGATCACATTTTCGACTTCTGTCGAGTCCGAGATTACGCCGTTTTTAGCCTTGCTCGCTGATGGTGCGCTAAGGTTGCTATTCGCTCTTTTACGCAGTGGCCTTTGTCGAGCAAACGTCTCTTCTAGGTACCCTTTAAGTCCCTGTAAATCATCGTACAATTGTTGCTGGAAGCTTTGGATGCTTTGAATCTGTTGTACTAGGACTTGTAGAGTTTTCTCCGTAGATTGCGCGTCTTCCGTGCGTGCTGGTGGTGTCGCATGTGTTGGTTTTGCTTGTACGGCAGTAGCTGCGAGTTGGCTTTTGAGTGCTGCGATTTCAAGTTTAAGCTCATCTAAACTTTGTTTGATTTGCTTGTTTTCGGTCACAATTTTTTTTGGTATTCTGGATTAGATGTTATGGGAGCCGTGGTATGAACCTCCGCCGCCCAGCTCACCTTGTTGTTGAAGGGATCCTTCTTCCTTGTTGGGTGGCAGATCTCTGCGTGGACCCTGTGGGCGTGGACTGCAGCTTGGACGGGAGGTGATTTGAAGAGTCGGAGTCCTTATCTTGACTTCGGCGTTGTCGTGATCTTAATGGCTGTCGTCGTGGCGACGCAGCTTGTAGGTGTTCCTGTTGCCTTAATGGTGGCCATGCGTCGCCATCCGTGTCTTCAGTGTCGTACCAACGCGGCCTTGGTGGAGATTCCTTGATGGGAGCTTTAGCTAGTCCGGGTGACTTTATAGTGGTTTTCTTGTTCTGCTGCGACTGTATGTATCGCTTCTTGCAGTCCTTCGAGCCGGCAAGATGCTCTTCCCCACAGGTTGTGCAGGTGGGTTTACATTCTTGCTCCGCCTCTGGCTCCTTAGCGCCGCACCGGTTGCACACTGATGAATGTGGTTGAGGGCAGACGTCCGTCCTGTGGCCTGTTTGTATACACGCGTGTACCCTTTTGATCGAATTTCAATGTGGGCGTCGTCCCTTTCGTTTTCATCAATTATTTTGTTTAATCTCTCTTCATTGTATGTCCATTTTCTCAAGTTCATCGCTGCCTCTCTGAACACTTGATATGCCTCTTTGTACAACTTGACTGCATCATCAAGCGTTTCTGCCCCCAGAATGACGTCGTCCACGTAGATCGCTTTCTGCTGTGTCCTTGTCGTATCCGGAAACCGGTCAGCCACTTGTCTCAAATGGTGCTTTATTTTAGCTGCCAGAAAAAATGTGCTCGGGGTTGTGCCGAACGTTAGCCTTCTCATGCGCCAGGTTTGTACTTCATTCAGTAGCTTTCCCTCTGCGTCATGCTTCAACCACAGAAATCTCATCGCATCTCTATCCTCTTCGCGTATAGAAATTTGTATAAATGCCTTTTCTACATCTCCTACTAATGCCACTTTTTCTTTTCGAAAGTTTATCAACAGCGACAACATGTCCTCATTCAAATTGGGTCCTGCCTCCAGATTGTCGTTTAAAGACCTGCCTTTTTGAGAGTGTGACGAGGCGTGAAACACTACTCGAACCTTTGTCGTGGCTCGGTCCTCTCGAATGACCGCATGATGTGGCATGTAATAACAAAGTGCATTTTGAGGTTCTGATGACTGTTGAACCTCTTCTGCGACTCCCAGTTTCATATACTCTGTTATAGCTTTGTCGTAGCGACACAGCACGTCTTCATTTTTCTGCAGCTTTTTAGTCCGTTGCTGTAGTCTTTTCATGGCATTTTCCTTGTTGCTTTCCAAGTTGACGTTCTGTTTCCATGGCAAGCTGATTTGATAGCGACCGCTTTGTGGCACTGTATTTTGCTCGAATTCCTCGACGATATTATCTCCTGTGGCATCCAAACTGTTCCTTGTGATCCCCATTGACTCCATGCTCCAGAAGTTTTGTAGTTCTTGCTTAATCCTCTCATGCATACGGGCCTCATATGACGACAGATATTTATCCTACTACAAAAGCCGTCCAGGTACTTGTAGCGAGTCATTAGCCGCATGGTGTCTTCAATTGAGAACCCGCCCATGTTCTTAACTTGCTTCCCAGATGGCCCTCCCTGTCCATTTTTCTAGAAGCTCCAGGTTCTTACGGAGAGTAGGCTTGTTTGAGGTCCCTGAATGTTCGTGAAAAACAAAAAGTAATTCCTCGACAGGCTATGGTGCTCTTGAACTATAAAAAATATGTGTTGAAAAAACAGCTCTTGAATAATACGAGCTCCTTTTGTCGACGTTTTTTTTCTTGGCTATGGGCTCTATAGAAGGAATCAAACAAGTGTCCTCAAATGGGGACATTATGCATGAAAGGTACAGACTTATCTGCAGTGCCACCAAATAAAAAGGCGCCCGCAGAAAGCCAGGCCTGAGCTGAAAGTGCTTGTATTTTCCCGCGCTTTACGTGCATGGTTGAGTCTGCTATTACGGGACTTTTTGGATGTGCGTAAGTCTCGCACTTCCGTAGACCGTGGGAAAAACGATACTTTTCTAGGATGTCTTCTAAGAGAGGACTGTCCAGGGAAGAAATC
This sequence comes from Rhipicephalus appendiculatus, assembly GCA_030522465.1. NCBI lineage: Eukaryota > Metazoa > Arthropoda > Arachnida > Ixodida > Ixodidae > Rhipicephalus > Rhipicephalus appendiculatus. The sequence continues at coordinate 31,273 of JALIZH010019493.1, read as the reverse complement.
GATGCTCTCATGGACCGCTCATCTGACTCTGATGACAATTCCGAGGTGGATGATTGGGAGCAGCTATTAACCGACCTTGGAACTTCCAGCAGCTCAGAAGAAGAGAGTGATGACAGCGAGCATGTGCGTGCTAACGGCGCTTCAACAAGCCCTGGTGCTTCCAGTCCTTCCACAGCATATAAGCGAAATATGCAAGACCGATTTTCAGCAATTCAGTTTGAAATGTAATTGTTTCTTTCAGTGTTCTAGATACATTTGATGTGTATCTAGAACACCAAGGACTCCCATATTTTACAGCGCGAGAAGACACCACAGAAAGGAAGGCACACAAGACACACGGAGCGCTGACTGACAACTGATATTTTATTGAAACCAGCGAGTCTTTTTGTACCGCTGGTGGCAAGGAGAAACGTGCAAGAAACATGCGCAGATTGAACATTAGTGCCGGCAGAACACAAACATGCGTCAAATTTCACAGTCAAGATATTTGATTTCTTTTTGGGACAATGCTACTGAGGGTGCGCTTATACACATATCTTGCAACTTTGCTATTACATGTGCTTCCTGTATTTCTCTTGTTAGAGCATCACGATGCTTGCCTATCACATTACAATCTCTGTACATCGGTTCACAAGGTTCGCTGTGATTTTCCATGTGTGCCTTCCTTTCTGTGGTGTCTTCTCGCGCTGTAAAATATGGAAGCTAAAAACCAACTCGCCCAACATATCGCCTTGTGGAACCAAGGACTCATATCGGCTTACGGCATGTTGTCCTCATATGGGGACACATCAGAAATCTTATAAGAGGCTTTTGATTACTTGAAATAAAATTTTTTTTCGTGATCTTTGTGGCCTCTAGCAATACTTTTAGGCCAAAAATATTTTTTTATCCTCTGGACTTAATTCATGCATGAGAGGGTTAAGTTCTGTTTCTGCAGCTTCAACCTTCAGAACCATGACTGCTTGATTTTGGGTCAGTCTTGTCTTGCTTTGCTCCGACGGACCTTGCAGAACCCAGCCCAGTGTTGTCTCGACAGCCATCAGTCGGCCCTCGATCCTTCGGGTTCTACCAGTGAAAAACTCCCAATGATAATCTGAGCCGATGAGCAGTCCTACGGAATCTGTTCCAGTCGTCTCGGTCCTGTCATCCTACGGAATCTGTTGTAGTCGTCTCGGTCCTGTCATCAGCCATTTTCATCTTTAGCTGCTTCATTTTCTCGCTGAGTTCTTGACTTGGAGCGGGTATACAACTGTGCGAGATCACATCGAATTGTAACGCTTCGATCAGCGTTGTTGTTTTTGTTTCTCGTTGCGCTATAGTCACTTGCACAACATTCATCAGCTTGACCTTTCCGTCTCCTCCGAATGAATCAATCGTCAGCCTTTCCTGTCGCAACACCTTCGCACCTATTTCTTTCGCTAATCCGGCTTCAATGAATGAACGCTGAATTCCGCTATCTAACAGCAAACGGCAATGTCGGCCACATTTTTCTCCTTCTATGCATGCTACAGCCATCTGCAACAGCACAAAATTATGCTTCAGATTTTCAGTAGCGTGTAGCGTAGATGGCGTCGCTTCGGCTTGCGTTGTTGTGACGAGCTCTGCCCTTACTTTCTGCACAGTTCTACACATTGACGTAGCATGCCGCCCTTTGCATTGCTTGCATTTCACTTGTGCTTTGCAAATGCGTGCAGTGTGGTTTGGTCGTGTGTATCTGAAGCATGCTCTATTTTCGGTAAGCATAGCTTTCTTTTCATCCATTGGAATGCTCCGACGACAGTCTTCAGTTACATGGCTTTTCTGCTTACAGAATAACCAGATTCTGTCCGCTGAGCTATAGAAGCTTGAAGTTGTGCGTATCTGTCGGCCGTTATCCCGTTGTTTTGCTGTTATCCTCTCTTATTCACGTTGTTTCTTCCCGAAAAGCTACTTGCTCTCTCAAGAATAACAGAAGCCTATTCAGCGTTTGCTCACACGATTTTCCTGATGGGTTGCTTTGGGCACCGTCTTCCAAAGCTGGGCTGCTTGTCATAGCTTCCCTTTACTTAAACTGCACTGATAATTCTGGTGGAATTACTCTTTTCAGCACTGAAACAACATCGGCGCGTAGCTCTCGGTTTCCACTTTCAGTGATTTGAGTGCCAATATGTTGACTTGCACTCTCTGCACAAGCCTAGTTAGGTCATCGGTATCTTGAGCAGGGGTGCTATGCAGGATGGCCCGAGCTTCTCGGGCACACGAGTTTGCTCCGAGCTCGCACAGCGGCGGTCATGGCACAAAGACAGAGCGGAGCGCCTGATAGCAGGATTGACAAAAACGGCAACATGAACGAGCGTGGCGTCAAAAACGCATGTGGGGCATCTGCGGCGTTAATCAAAGAAACACCGCGTGCGAACACGTCAGCGCCGCCACTCAGTCCACATTTCAACAGTGCAGCGACGTCAGCGTGATTGTCGCGCTATCTTTTTGCCAACTCAGCATTGCGCCTCCCACAGGCGTGTGCGTGGGCGTTCTTCCACTTTCGGCATGTTCTTTCGTTCCACCCGCAGCATGGAAATTTCCACTCTCGAAGGCAACAAGGGTGCACACGCTACACTCTCGTGCAGCTCGTTTCGCTTCTATCAAATATTGCGGATAAATATACGGACAGGTTGTCACCAGGGGCGCTCGCATCATTGCGGCAACGCGGCTGTGAGTGGTACGTCGTGAGCGCGGTGAAATTGAATGCGAGACATTGCAGTCACGCGATGATATAAATTTTATTTCTTCGTGCGTGTGTGCACAGTCTGCGCGATAAAGCTGATAGATGAATCATGCCGCTCGCTGGCGTTGCGGCGTGAGCACTGCTCCTTGGCAAGCGCAAACGCGGTGGGTGGACCCGATCTTCGCCGCGGGCGTCTGTCAAACTGATTGACGCGTGAACTCGGGTACAAACTCGTTGATTCTGAGAAGGCCCCAGTTCAACTCGTGACTGTCATGGTGCCCGTGTGACTGTCAAAGGTTTCATGCGGTGGACGCTAAGCAGCACCTTCTTTGCATATAAAATAATTTGGTCAGCCTTTACTACTTGTGCAAGGCTGGAGTCATAGGGATAGCTTGTGATCACCTAGCTTCTTCCAGCGTTTTAAGTCGGTCGTCTACTCATGCTCGGTATTCGCTTCGAAGAACGCATCAGCTCGGTCTTAATTTTGATTATACTAATTAGGTAGGTCTTAATTAACATAATATTGAACTGTTTTGTCTTGATTGGTAAGGTTTTAATAAAAACGACAATAATTACCTCGAGTGCAATTAGCATGATCTTGATTAGTATGCAGCTATTAACATAAACCTAATTCGCATGATCTTGATTAGCATCATATTATTAAGGTCTAATTAGGATGACTTTACTTAGCGTGCTTATAATTAACGTCGCGTTAATTAGCCTGGTATTAGTTAGCACGGTCTTAGCTTTACATGGCTTCATTAGCATGGTCTTAGTAAGGTATGGCTTCATTAGCCCCGACTTAGCATGCCTTGGCTTAATTAGCTTGGTCATAGCATCTCTTGACTTATTTAGCTAGGTGTACCGCCCAGCCACTAAGCTAATCAGCCGGGCGCACGTCCTCGGGCAGCGAGCACACCATGAAGGGATGAAGAGGGCGCGCGCCAGTCGAGCAACGCGCAAGAATGTGCAGGCCGACCATGATAATTGTACACGTGGCCTCGGGTTTAGCTACGGTCGCGATATTGTAAGGAACTAATCTCAGAGGCCACCGTGCTAATTATTCTAAAGGATACTTAGTACAGACATTAAAAGCTTCAAAACGAATTTAAATAGCCCCTGCCTTTAAAAAATATCATCAGTAAACCTTTCTGGCACTTTTATTGCATGGGTGCACTTCTGCACTCAGTGGAACGACAAACAAATGAAAGAAGATGCCTCTGGTTTGAAAACACCGCCCAATTTTGTCGACCGCCCTTGACGTGACGCCGCGTCCCATCGTAACCAATGGAACGCAGCGCGCGCTGATGGGTGGATCTGACCTTTTCGTACTGTTGGCTCGTCCAAAAGGGGGTGTCGCCAGAGCTCGGGAAAATGCCGAGTTTCGCCAAGCCCGGGCCATCCTGCATAGCGCCCCCGACCTCACTTTCTCTAAGCTCAAAAGCTCGTTCATATGCATCTCAATGGATTGCTCACGATTTCCGAACGTTGTTTGCAGTATTTTGATTGCTTCATCATAATTATCCTTTTCCGAGTACTGCAGCCCTTCAATAGCAGCAGCCGCCTTTCCGGTGAGAGATGCTAACAAGTAATTGAATTTCTGTCCCTTGCTCATGTTCGGTCTCAGATGAACTGCTGACTCGTACTGAGCCCAAAATCGGTTCCACTCCAAAGCTTTTCCGCTGAACTTTATCATTTCAAGCTTTGGTAGCTTCACTAGCTCCGTCGCGTCCTGTCCTGTACTTGACGACGTCGCCTGCCTCGTCCTATTGTTTGAATCCGATTGCGCTGGCTCTCGAAGTCTGAATTCTATTGTAGACAAGATCTTCGTGATTTTCATGTCATACTCTATTACTCTTTCGAATTCAGCTTCGGCACACTCTTCGGTCAGAAACTTTTCCATGTGCTCGTTGGCGCTCTTGAGGCTGTCGCTTATTCCTTTAATCTGCGCCTGCGTTGTGAGCAACTGCTCTCGGTTAGCTCGATCATTAATTTGCTGCTCTGCAGCGTTGATCAGCTGCGTGATCTGAGAGCGAAGCGCCTTCCTTTTCTTCGTTATGACTTCTTTGCTCATTTCTAGGCAGGTAACAATGACGTCTTACTTGTCAGTCATCCGTTCCCATGCTTATGCTGTCCACCGTGGTCTCGTCGCTCGATCCAGGTCAATCCTCTGCTCCTCCGCCGTTTTCTTCTCTGCTGCTCCGTGGCAGGTGGACCTTTCTTGCCGGCGGGGGAGGTAGTATACTGGTCACGGCACCATTGATAAGACGATCGAGACCAGTGACTGCTTCGAACCAAAACGGTTTATTAGAAGAAGTGAAGTAGCACGCGCTCGCGCCAGGGAGAAGTCTTCTTTCTTCTTCTTCTGGCGTTTTGATGATGATATTTTATACGGGGTGCTGAGATCGGCGAGCCTCCCTTCGCTGCGGGGTGCTGGGGCAGGACAAGGGCCCCACTTTACTGCGCTCTGCTGTTTCGAATAGAAGAGGATGAGCACGGCCTTGAATTGCTCGGCACAACGCCTGTGCTGATGGCACAAGAAGTGAAACGCGACCCTTTCCGCCTTCGAGCCCTGCAGGACGTTCGACACTAAGTTTCCCCGAATGCGTGGAATTTCGGCCTCGGAGCACAGATTTATGAGTCTCCGGCTGACATGATGTTTACGTCCGGGTCCCCGCCGGCTGACCAGACCCATGCTCTAGGACGGGAGGGAAGCCTGGCCTGCAGCCGCCGTTCGACACGACGGTTAGCTCTAGTAGCGAAACGAAGGACCACACCCTCCGACTTCGTGGAACCATTAGTGCGCGCGTGTGTGTTGTGTGTGGGTGTTTTTGTCAGCGTGCGTGTATGTGTGCTCGGACCTCTGGCCGGAAAGAGAGTGCGAAAAGCGCCGGAAGAACTAGAGACAGAGCGAGAACAGCGAGCGACGAGAAGAGTCTGCGATGTGCGAGTGATTTGAGCGGGTCTGCGTGTTAGCGGTGCGACTTGAGCGGTTGTGCGTTTGAGCGATGAGTTTTAGTGGTATGATTATTGTAACCAAGTTTTGATAATTAAATGTAAACTTCCGTTTTCACCCTTTTAACAGTCCGTGCGTCGCGCGTTTTTCTATCCTATTTCATTTTACGGCCATCCATATCTTCTTGCGGAAAACACTAACATCCTCAGAAGGGGGGGGTATAGAAACGCAAACACGTCTTCTTGTCGCCTGGGGGCGGTTACGTTGTGATGACGGCGATCTTCTGGGAGTCGGGGCGCAATCCTGCCGTACGGATGACCTGTACTAAAAATAGCAGCTCTTTTTATGCAAAGCGGCACTTTGGGGGCTTCAATGTAACCCGGGATGACCTGAACGGACTGGTCCAAGAAACCGGAGGTGTTCGTCAAAGCTTGATGGGAAGGCGACTACATCTTCCAAGTAGACAGAACAAGTCTGCCACTTCAAGTCTGCCAGCACTCTGTTCATCATGCGTTGCAACGTCCCAGCTGCCGAGCAGAGTCCACACGGCATGACCTTAAAACTCGAGCACGCCGTCTGGCAGGATTATAGTGGTTTCCTCGCAATCTCCTTCATCGACTTCAATTTGCCAGGGGCCGTATTCCGAAACGATCGCAAACGGTGACAGTCGCGAAAGTGTCGCCTTTGGTGCGCGCCGATAGGCTATGGAGAAAAACCGAAAAGTGCGGGCGCCATTGAGTATTTCTGTCAGTGTGAAGGTGGTCTGCGGTGCTCCTGACATGCCTCGAATAAACGAAGACACGATATCACCATCGGTTGGTGGTGAAGTCTATCATTCCAGAGACATTGACGGCAGCTTCTGGTATTCCAGCCTTTGTGGATGTACAGAGCATTTTTACCCCGAAGTTTCAGCGAGCCTTGCCTCAGTGTGTTTTCAGTACTTCACCAGTGCGTGTTCTTTTTTTTAATGCAAAGTATTTCTGAGGGAAGAAAAGACATTTAGAGCGCTTCTATCTACGTAGTTATCTATCTGTCTACCGCCTACGTCTGGATGCTCTCATTATCGCCTCTTTAGCTTGGCGTTGACTAAAATCGGTGTGGGAGGGTAAAAGGGTTCGAGTGTGTTGGTCATGACAATAATAACGTGAAAATCCTGTCGCAAGCGTCGTTAAAGCCTTTCCGCTAGACACATGTGGCACACGCCCGTATAGCACGGCCCGTGGTATGCGCCATAGGTGATTGACAGTTTATATATACGTGAATAAAATTTCAACAGTGTGAGGAAAAACCCGTACAGACGAAAAGAGCTGACACGGACAAGTGCTTGTCCGTGTCAGCTATCTTTTAGTTCGTTCGGTCGTGTTTAAGGGGCGAAGCTCCTAAGGGTGTGGGTCTGTCCCTCCTCTGTAGTTGTCGTAGTAGTAGTAGGTAGGTAGGTAGATAGCCACGTATAGTGGAATCAACGCCTCCTCTATTTTATTCCATGCCAGTGCAAACGCTCGCCCCTCAATGGGAGCCGCCGGTCCGCCTTAGTTCAGGGAGTGGTCGTGATGCGACGCCACATGTTGGGTAGGGCTGCTTGCGTCACACGTGCGTCCGAGCGCTTTCGCACGGAGATGCGATAGACGGTTTTTCCCTCTCCAATATCATGCGTCTGTCCGATTTGTTCATTCGTGCTCCTTCTTTGTAGCTCAAAGCAATGCCGCCGCCGCTTCACAGCGCTCGTGAGGCACCTCTTAAAGGCAGCGCATGCACTGCAGCGTCACAGTGACGCGTCCCCATTGGTTGCCCGAATGGCGCCACGAAGGGAGACGCGCCATCTCAAAACACCGTGTCTCTTACAGAGCCAGCGTGACAGCCAACATAGTGAACACGAGGGACACAACACGCCGCCCCACGGATCTGCACACAACTGAACGAAAAATTACTTCATATGATTTCCGTCGTGAGGCACTGCATCACGGGTGCTCTCCCCCCATGAACGCAAAGCACACGCGAAGGCAAGGCGATGGGTGAGAGTAGGAAAGGGCTAGAGGAGAGGGTGGTGAACGGCTGGAACGGGCGCATTTGGCTGGCATTGATAAAATAGAGGAGGCGTTGATGGAATGTACCCACTCCAAGTGATAAAGATGACGGTGACGCAGTATAGTGGAATGTACCCACTACACGTGATAACGATGAAGTATAAGCGCGTTCCAGTATAGTGTAATGTACCCACTTCACGTGATAACGATGACTATGACATCATTCACTTCGTGGATATGGCGTGATTTTAGGGGCGAAGCTCCTTAGGGTATGGGTCTGTCCCTCCTCTGTAGTAGTAGTAGTAGTAGTAGTAGTAGTAGTAGTAGTAGTAGTAGTATGTAGGTAGGTAGGTAGGTAGCCACGTGTAGTGGAATGTACCCACTTCACGTCATAAAGATGACGATGACGCAGTATAGTGGAATGTACCCACTACAAGTGATAACGATGAGGTATAAGCGCGTTCCAGTATAGTGGAATGTACCCACTACACGGGATAAAGATGACGATGACGCAGTATAGTGGAATGTACCCCCTACACGAGATAACGATGAAGTATAAGCACGTTCCAGTATAGTGGAATGTACCCACTACACGTGAAAACGATGACTATGACGCTGATGACCATGAAGTTTAAGCGCGTTCCAGACCACACATTCTCTTTCTGCCATGGATGAAACGATCGAGCTTCGCCCACTCATCATCATTCACTTCGTGGATATGGCGTGATTTTTTTTTGTCGCGCTCTAGAAATTTTCTTGACGATGAATCACCAACCCGCCCAGACACTCACGTTAGTCAGTTTATATCTACCAAGGAACGGCGAGAACAGACATTGGTAATTTAAGCGCGAGGGCGCTAAGAAAAACCGACATCGGCATTGTCGACCCGACAAACGCAAAGAATAAAAAATAAGAATCCTAGCAGGAATCGAACCCATGCATTCTGCGTGGCAGTCGGGTATTCTATCATAAAGCCACGCCAGGTCTTGAAACTGCTTGGGAAAAAGACCATATATGCTGGCGTAATGCCGGTTAAACGTCAACTATGGTTGCAGTGCTGGCTATCTAACTTTGTAAATTATTCAGGAAGCTATATTCAAACGTTGCGCGACCCGGAGTAATATGCTCACGAAAGTTCCTTACGGTATTCACAGCGTCGCACCGTAGAGACACTTCATTTCAATAATGATGACTTTTGTGCTCTAACGTGAGTGCCAACGTAACGACAGACCATAAGTTGCCCTTTTGACGCCCCTGTGTTTGACGTTCCTGGTAAACCCACGATGTGCACACAACTACTACACTTCTAAAAACATGTCGATCCACTTCGTAACGCTTGGCTCAAAGACAAAAAATTGCAGCATCCAGAATTACTCGCCAACTGCTTCGCATAAAACGATTCCCACAAGGCCGAATATTTGCCGAATATTTTTATGTTTGAACGTTCCAAGAAGATTAACCTTCCGTCGCTCGCGTGGCTTATCGCGCGCCGGTAACATGTTGAGATTTTGAGACGATGTCGCTGCGGTGGCACACTAGAGCTGAACCCTCTGAGTACGCAGAGTTAAACTCGCAACAAAAATACATTTCACACAAAGTGGTATTCTTTAAATATTATGCTGGGCTTTAAACAATTACACAAGAAACGTACAAATCACTTGGAACATGTCTTATATTTCAAGTAACCACCGCCAAGCGTGCCCACAGCGCAGAAGCCAGCATAGGCTCGAAAACGACACACTCAGGTTGCTCTGCGCCTCGTACAGTATACGCTCGCTCGTGTGTTGTGGGACATTCGTAACCCCAACGGCTAGTGCAACAATCACTTTGCACTGGCTGGTTATTGAACACATCAGATTCTACGTCCAGAAAGGCGATACTGTCGCCTTCCGCGATCGTTTCAGAATGGGGGCCCAGTAGCCCGCCTTGAATTCCACTGACGAGAATACGTCGCGTTGCACAGACGGTCAATGGTGTCGTCTATCCGTGTGAGGGGGTACACGTCTTTCTCCATGATTTTGTTCACACAACGATAATTGACGCAGAACCATGGGGATTCATATTCTCCCTGGCTAGTACTACAGGCGACGCCCACATACTCCTCCAGCAGCATTTGTCGCAGCATGATGTCGTCGCGCAGCATCTCGTCGACTTGATTTATGGCCTCACAAATTGACTGCCGCAAAAAAATTCTAGAATCCGTCAAGTACGAACGACGTTGCTCGGGATTGGCCGCACACCTTAAGCATTTTTTTCTCTCCTTTCGTACCAGTGAGCGCGCTGAAAGCTACGCAGGGAGATGGACGGGGGGCAAGAAGGAGCGTCCCTTCGTCGGCGTAATTCTATATTTTTGTCTTTGAATGCGCAGCTCGCTTTCAGTGTGATCGCGAGCGCATGCGTGGGGCACGTGGCAGCATCTTTCGGAGGCCAGGTAACTATGGGGGCCACGATGCTGAATTCACCCAATGGCCGCGGACTTGCATATGTAACATTGGGATCTGGGTATGTGCAATCATTTGTAGAGAGAAGAGAGAGCGATTTCTAGTTGACCTTCAGAATTAATTGAAAACTCCAGGGCGCGTGTTGTCCTACGAGGTTTGGCTCGCGTGTTCTCATAAGCCTCGACTGCCGATCGGTGGCGTTTTCCAAACATGCTGAAAAAGTGTTTCGGGGCCTCTTTAAACCCTCGACGGGAAGTGTAGGAGACGTGCCTGGCAAGCCCACGACGTGGGCACAACTACTCAATAGACCCTTTTCGTAAAAGGGCGCCCCTGGTGCCGAGCGCGCGAACTACCGCAAGCCGCCATGTATAGGTCGCCGCAGCAGACGACACTGTCTGTGGCCACTGCGGCTGACGGCCACGGTGCAGCCGGTACTCAACATTCCGCGAGTGCAACAGCCTGCCAGCTCGCGTTGTGTCCGATACCCGAAGGATGGTGGAAACGTGTTGTGTGCCACTGTGTCACCAACGAGGCTACCGCGACGAGAACGGCAAGGTAAGCCACACATATTTGAAGCCTCCAGATGTAAACAAACACACGTGCCGTACACGTGCGCAGTGCGTGTGTCAATGCCATTATGAACGTAAAGGCGGCAGGCCTTGTAAGCATGCTGTGGATTTAATACGTTGTGCTTTAACCCTCCTCCCTGTCGCGATTGTTTTAGCTAGGCATTGTTTTGACGCTAAACGACGTACGACGCGCGTACGCCGAAGAGCGAGTTTGACTGCGCGACCGCGCAGCAGCATGCCGTGTCGCGAAGATGACAAAGGGAAAGAAGCTGATCGGTGATCGTCAGCAGGTAGCGTGTACGGAAAAGGTAATAATAATGACGCCTCGCTTTCGAAGCCTCTTCAACTTGCACAGCTGCAAAAATATACCGCTAATCAGCGCTAACGGGAAACGACATTTGCGAGATCTGTAAACACTGTCGCAGGTCGGCTTTGCGTAGGAGGAGCCGTTCGCTCGCATATTACTGTACACACAAAGTGAGCGCGAGTGACGTTCGTCGATTGAATAAGCGAGGTTTCACATTTTACAGCATCACTAAGCTTCACAAGCACGTAGAAGAGGGTACGACGCATTAAAAACACGGCACTCGTGCACGCGTACTTTTGCGTTTATTTCTCACTGATGAAAAAAAATTTTTGTGCTATTCCAGGTCACATTCCACAAGTTTCCAGCAGAAAAGCTTCTCCGTCGCAAGTGGATACACGCCATTAGGAGGGACCCCGGCAAATATTTCACTATAGAGCATACAACTAAAGTTTGCTCTAGGCACTTCACATCTGAAGACTTCGTGCCTAATGTGGCAAGTGGACGACGCTATTTGAAGCACAATGCAGTACCATCACTGTTCACATTTTTGAAGGTTTCGCGGCCCTGTGCTACAAGAGTTTTGCAAGAAAGAAACGTGAAGGAGAACACTGAACAAGCACGTGATCTTGCCTTGCCAGGTAATGCAGAAAACACCGATTACACAGAGTGTTCGACTTCAATGGATGAAGCACCACATGAGGACGTTTCTTCATTGCAAGAAAACAGCTGTTCCTCTTGTCAAGAAGAGCTCGAAACACCACATGACGTTTCTTCACTGCAAGACAACAGCTGTTGCTCTAGTCAAGAAGAGCTCGTTCAAGCACCACGTGATGACATTTCCTCATTGCAAGTCAACTGTTGTTCTTGTCGAGAAGAGCTCATTGAAGTTCAGCAGAAGCTTAATGAAGCGTCAGCAGAACTCGTTGAACTCAGGAAACAATGTGAAGAGCATAAGAACTGCAGTGCCGAGTTAATGCAAATAAGGAGCGAAGTCGAGCAGAAAAGCACTGAACTTGCCAAGCAGTTCCAAGAGCAAAAAAGTTGCACCAGTATGTTGGCAAAAACACGAATGGACCTTGCACGAGCAAAGGAAGAGGCCATCTCTCTTAGACGTTTAAACGAGCAACAAATGAAAGAGTACATGGCTTCGATTGAAGACCTTAAGGAACAACTGTCAACTGCAAATGAACAGAAGTGGAATTTTTGCATCGAGAGATTTCGAGCCGACGACAGCAGCATTCAGTTCTACACTGGGCTGCCAAATTATGGACACTTCATGGAATTGCTCAAAATTGCAACACGACAAAGTGAGAGCACAAGCCCATGCATGCCCAAAAAAGTGCGTGGCCGCCGACACAAGCTCTCCGTGGAAAACCAACTCTTCTTGACTCTTGTCAAGCTGCGGGTAGGCCTGTTCCACGTGCACTTGGCACATATTTTTGATGTTTCCCCAAGTACAGTGTCAAGAATATTTACCACCTGGATTAACAAGCTGTACGAAAACTTGACAGACATGCCATGGTGGCCAGAACGAGATGTTGTCGACTCAACTATGCCTGAAGAATTCAAGCAACAGTATCCGAAAACACGGGTAATAATTGACGCAACTGAAATCCGATGCGAAGCATCAAGTTCTCTGGTTCTCCAGTCAGAAACTTACTCGTCATACAAATCAAGCAATACTTTCAAAGGACTCATAGGAATTTCACCTAATGGACTGGTCAGCTTTGTCTCCGACCTCTATACGGGATCTATCTCAGATAGAGAACTTGTAATTAAAAAGTGGCCTTTTAAAGAGGAACTTTGAGGTAGGAGACACTGTGATGGCCGACAAGGGCTTTAAAATTAGGGACTTGCTGGAAAAAATTGGTGTGGGGCTGAACCTGCCACCATTTCTGACAAAAGAGCAATTCAGCGTTGGGGAACTACAAGAAACGGCAAGTATTGCATCCTTGCGCATTCACGTTGAAAGGAGAATACAGCGGATCAAGACTTACCACATCTTCGACAGAATAGTTCCTCTCTCTCTAGGCCCTATAATCAGCCAAGTATGGTCAGTGTGCGCTCTTTTGAGCAACCTACAGACCACAATAGTGAAAGACTATGAAGGAGTCAATGGGCTGCAAATGTGAAATTTCTTTATTGCAAGACACCAGCGTTATTCATGTTAAAGTACACTTACTGAACGAAAAACTTTTTTCGGCGGAGAGAAGGATCACTTCCTTTATGGACTGTTGTACAGGAGTACAAAAGCTGACATCACAGACTCGACAGTGCATTTCTGGGAACCTTGCTTATTAACAACAGCCGACAAAGGATTACGGCGGTGCCCAGGGAGTGTTCAGAGACATAAAACACAGAATTTTGCTTTCTTTTCTGTCACATTCACTTCAACATTCTGTTATGGTGTAAAGATTCAGGTGTTCATGCTGGTCTAAAAACATATATATATAAATAAATGAGGGACCTAGAGGTGCCTTCAGTAGAATTATATACAATGTGGTAGTTATCACGCAGGGCATGTCAGGTCACTGCTAATTCAGTTTTTTACTAAAAACTAGTTACCAATTATGTGAGATATCGGTGTTAAAGAGCGTTGACACCATAGTTGAAAAAGCTAATTCTAGGCTAACGGACTCATGAGTCGACTCACTCGGATTCACTCAGACTCAGATCAAGCCGTGAGTCTGAGTCTGTGCGAGTCCGGGTGAGTAATTTTTTGGGCGAGTTTGAGTCCGAGTGAGTCCGGCTAAAGAAAATTTTGGTGAATCTGAGTCCGAGTGAGCCCTAAGCACAAAATATATTTCATGAGTGAGTCTGAGTGAGCTCCACAAGTTTTGCTGACCTATGGCTGCAGCATCATTGAATTTCTAGGAGTCAGCAATTATTCTAATGCTGTAATTGCAGATGAAAAAGTCACTAGTTCCACAAACAGATATTTTTAAAACACTAAAAAATTGAAAGCATCAGCTATAAGCGATAAACATAAAGTTGCAGCAGCAATATGTTGAACTTATTCGTTAAAGGCTAAGTATAGTTTAAAATAATGACAGGTTGCATTGTGAAGCCGGCTTCACCACTTCTGACGCGGCATTTTAGCTGCCATACAGCAAAAATTTGCACACTACAATGCAGAGAGGCTACTTTACATTTTCTTGGCATAGTGTGGCACTAGCACCCCAAAATAAAATTCGTCCAGCTTCGCTCTCATTTGCTTCCAAACATCCTTGTCAAACTTGATTCTTTGCACACACAAAAGTTTATCTGAATAAATGACAAAATCTGCCCATGCTAACTCTGTTATACCCATTTGACCCATAACTTGGGCAAAGTACGGATGTTCCACTTTCAAAGAAGGGTGCTGCAGATCGTCAAAACTTTACACAAGTGTCCCTGGCTGTCATAAGTTTCTCCGCGTCTGAATCCTTCAAGCTGTATGGGCACTTGACTTCAACGCACCCCCCACGGTTGATCTTCAGATGGATCGTAGACAAGGGCATCTGGTGATGCGCCAAGCCACGGAAGCCCAGGGTTAACAAACAGCCCGGCACTCTGAAGCTGAACATCCCGGCCCGTGTTCTTCAAGGCTTCTTCATACCGCTGTAATGCCTTTGCCTCATTGGCTATTCCGTACCTGCACATGATAGACAGGCAGAAAATCAAGAAAGGCTCATTCCTTTTTATGTAAAATAGAATACTTCAAAATGGCGAATGTCTAATTTGAGCAGGGTTAAAACACCATGCTGACCTCGCACAATAGAAATCGGTGCAAGGGATGATTTTATGCGCTGACAAGTAGGGGTGTGCGAATATTTGAGTTTCGAATTCAAAACTCAAAGAATAAAAAATGCGCACCCGTGGTTCTAATGAAATGCTTTAATAAGTATGCATGCAATCACTGGCTCCAAAATAGTGAACGAAACGGTGAAAATGGCGGTAGGGGATGGGGGGGCACTTGCTTTGTCATTGGCGCATATTGCAAATCTCTCGAAATAAGGAGGGGGGGGGGGGGGCGCTTGCTCGAGATTTTACGGTAATCGAATAATTCGTTCCGACTTTTGAATAGCTAGTATTCGAAGTACCGAATAATTTGACCGCACGAATAGGTAGAATGGGACAAATGCTAATGGTGCAACTTAGTCAGGGTTCGGGTGGCTAAAACTAGCGCTAATGTTGTTACAGTAAGACTTTCGTTAAAATTTTCACCGATATCCTGGTTCAAAAGCGAGCGCATGTTTATTTTCAAGGAGATCTATTTTCCGCACGTAACAAAAAAGAGCACATGAGAAAACTCAAGCCCTTCACAACTTCGCTTTCGAAACAAAGGCACGGATGAACTTCTTGCGTAGTTTGGTCGCGTATGCCATGAGCGCCGTAAAACGTCCCGACTGTCCTGCGAAACCTTTGGGGATTGGCTTTCAATGAAAATTTGTACATACACGCTGTTCAATTGCCACTGCCGCACTGTTGTGAAAGGGCGCCTGAAGATTTTCAGGCCAGGAGCATTCATGACGATGAAGCACAACATTACCTTTGTCAGATGAGCCAAAATAACTAGCTACCGTGCAGACCTTGCAGTATTGAAATTTGTGGTAGCGCAAGCTGGTTCAACACAGCACTAATTTTTATGCACAAGGGAAGCTTCTATAGCATGCCCACAACTGCCAGTTATGTTCCACTTAAAACTGTTGATCTGGGGATCAGAGTCTGCCTGTTCTGCGTCCCACCACCTAATGTAGACGCAACATATCTTGTAAGTTAGACATGTAAATTAGGCACAAATGCTAGCCTGGGGGGGGGGGGGGAGCATAGGAAAGGATGAAAGGAGAGGGTGGTGAACAGCTGGATCGGGTGCATCTGACTGACAGAAAAAAAAATAGAGGAGGCGCTGTCCAGGGCATTCACCTTTGGCACTGCTCAGGGCAAAAGTGTCGAGCATGCAAAATCACAAACGCTTAAATAATCCCCAACAACACCCACCTGACAGCAGGAACCCTGGATAGGTCCTTCGATGAAGTTAAATTACCAAGGCCTTTATCCGTCCATTGTTTCCGCAAAAGTACAGTGCCAAAGTTAGATGCTGTGAGCCGGTACTGCCTTTCTTGGCACCAAGTTGCGCTTTTTCGTTGCCGTCGGGAGTTCTTCTCCAACAACTGTGCTTCAAGAGATGTGAGCACAATTTTCTGCAAAATAAGAAAATGTTCATGCTACTTACTACACGTGGTGCAAGACAGCTTTCGCACTCAGGTTGGCTGGCTTCAACAAACGAGATATCGCGGCCCTGTAACTATATTGCTGGTTTTTTTGCTGTAAGCCATGAAGAGACTCGGATGAAGCACAAGGCTGAGGCGATCTCAGAGTAGGTGTTAGCTGCAAAAGTACCATACTGTCATGATGTCTCCCATTAGGTAAAAAAAAAATATGAGGCAATGACGTATTGGCTAGACGAGCACTGCCAAGGAAATAAAGCACTTATAAAATGCTGCTACCCACCTGGTTCATCGATCGTGTATATGAGAGCAGCACGATACTAGTACACAAGCGCTGCATCATGTGGCTTTTTTTTGTATTTCGTGCTTTTTATGCAACGCAGAAAAAAGAAGTGCATGAGACGCGTCATACAAGAACAATTCTATGTTTCTGAAGGTGCTACATCACTGTTTTTATAGTGTTGGTCTTCAGGCAATAACTAAATGTTGAGTAATTAAACATAATGAGTTAAGGGAAAATAAAAGACAGTCAGAGCAGCATAGCTCGGCACACTCACTCACACTCATTTGAATGTGGTGATTTGAGTATGTGTGAGTACTCATGAGTGTGAGTGGACGTGAGTGTGAACGTGAGTGAGAACTCATGAGTGTGAGTGGGCGTGAGTGAGCGTGCACTCATGAGTGTGAGGACGTGAGTGAGAACTCATGAGGGTGAGTACTCATGATTGAATAAAATGGTAGCGCAAACAAATGGGACACAAGAAGTAACACGGAGACAGACACACACACAGCGCTACTGCGCTGTGTGTGTCTCCGTGTTACTTCTTGTGTCCCGTTTCTTTGCGCTACCAGTTTATTCAAGTATGCCGTACCAACAAGCCCGCCTTGCAACTTTACTCGAGTACTCATGAGTGTGAATAGTATAAACGTGAATAGTCGTGGTATGAACGTGTGCGAACTCATGAGCGTGAGTAGGTATGCCGCACAGAGAAACACGGCGACTATAGCCTCGGCCCACTCACTCATGAGTGCACTCAACTCACACTCATTTGAACATGGTGAGTTGAGTATGAGTGAGTACTCATGAGTGTGAGCGGACGTGAGTGTGAACGTGAGTGAGCGCCTAAGAGTGTGAGTAGGCGTGAGTATGAACATAAGTGAGTGCCTACGAGTGGGAGTAGTCGTGAGTGCGAACGTGAGTGAGTACTCATGAGTGTGAGTGGAGGTGAGTGTGAACGTGAGTGAGTACTCATGAGCGTGAGTGGATGTGAGTGTGAACGTGAGTGAGTGCGAAGGCTGACAAAATTGTGATGAGTGAGTTTGAGTGAGTACTCCCTTAAAGCGCCGACCTATGCAGAGCAGCCATAGGTTAATGCAAATAGTATGCATTCAGTTCAATTCCCTCCCGATGAACCTTTCATTTTCTAAAAGTTTCAGCTGAAATTATGAGGAACTACACCATGTGTGCGTGTATATATTTGTGTGTGTGTGTGTGTGTGTGTGTGTGTGTGTGTATATACATATACATATGTATCTGAGAAGGAAGGATTCAGTGTACCTTGGAAGATGCACTTTTCCTTTTCCTGGATGTCCCCTGGGATTACCCACTGTACGCTGCTGGTGAATGGGACCATCTCCTCGGGTAGGCATGGTGGCACACTTGTGTCGACCCCCCTCTTTCAGTGCCTTGCACAGGAGAACCGTAAGTCCATGGGGAGCTACAGGCTGTTGGTACGCCAGCGGTGAGCCTTGAAAAACTGTCCCGCACTTTGCAGCGCACATTGGTGCACGGTCTGCAGCTGAGAGTACTTTCACCAATACATCATCTGCTCCGGCCTCGGCCAACCCACGTGCAAAACGCAGGACGTTGCTCCTCTTCTCTGTAACGCTGCATTGCTGAAATTTTTTTATGTCTAGGCGGCATGGCAAGGGCACGTCTCGGCCACCTTCGTCAACTCTTCGCCAATCAACACCTTGCAAGCTGCTTGCTTTCAAAGGCTGAGTACGAGGCCGCCTCCAGACCTGCGGCAAATCCGTACATGACAAGTTGTCTGGAGCCTCATGGAAACCCTTTTCCTGAAGTAAAAAAAGTACTTGAACGACAGCCTGCGTGTGGCTGCAGCTGTTCTTTCCTGCAGGACATTGGCAGTGACTCCCAATAACTATGCCACGTCCACTCAAAGTCAATTGAACGTGATAAGGAGCCTGGGTCTTTTTCTGGCTGCGGAAACATTTTGCCTGCACAAAGAATGTGGACTGCCTGTAAAACAAGAGATACAACAAATTCAGAAGGGTGTCTTGCTGGGCGAGTTGGTAAGATACCATCACTAAGTGTAGCGCGAAAAACACGGACACAGCAAAAGAGCACACGTACACAGCGCTGTACGTGTACTCTTTTTCTGTGCCCGTGTTTTTTCGCTACACTTAATGATGAACATATGACAAGCAATCAAAGCGATGAAGCGGATTGATTTTATGGCTGCTGCACAGATGAACACATACACACACAGACTGCGAACACTAGGTCAAACCAGTCATTTAGGACATTGCTTGTCTGGCCTACCTGTCTTTTTTGTGTTTGTATTAAGGTTGCACTGCAACCACTTACAGAAGCACCTGACAAACACTTATGCTAGTTGCATTCATGAAACATGTTGAACAATGTAATGTCGCGCTAGCTATGGAATATATGAGGCACTGCATTTTGTGTTTTTTTACAAAATACAACGGTGAACGCGAGGCGATTTTTTTTGGCTCAGTTCGCACGGCTCAGCTCCCCTTCACAATATTGTAAGATGACAAAGCGTACCGTCGCTATTCGCGTTCCTTGGGATGTGTTGCGAGAACTGCTGCCGAGACCTGCAACATCGGTGTTACAAACGGAACGCGAAGGACAATGTCCTCGCGTGCGGTTGCACGGCCGGAACAGATGCGGCTGGACACACACCAAAGAGGCGCGTCTCTTTTAATGCGCGTATCTGAAAAAAAGAAGGAAAACACGTGCATCGCGTCGTCGCCAACAGCATCCACTGAATGCTTACACTCAGAGAGAGCGCGCTACTACGGCTATGCAACAAACGAACACTCCGTGCGAGCCGGACTTTCCTAAGTGGGCCTGGTAAATTAGTCCATTTCTTCAGATTTTCAGTCTCGTATTCAAAGCGATGTTTCCAGTAACCACGTCTACTCAGGCGATTAAGCGCACACCAAAGTATACCCATGCAAATGCGCGCAAGAGCACGTTCGCGACAACACAAAGCGCCCACGACGGCAACCAAGACCGCCCAGGTTAGGAAAGCGACAGAACTGGTCGTAGCTACTTACGTTTCTTGGTCGTAACAGGCACTTATGGATGACGCTACGACGTAGCTTTCCGTCAGCAGCTTATAACTGCGACGAGCATTTTTCTTCGTCCCCGAGGCGGACGCCAGCCGCTCCAGCTCGGAGCTCAACAACCGCGGCAGCCGCGCTAAATCGTTCGTCCATCCACTTGGCGGGGCTGTCATTACGATGCCGTAGTCAGACGCACTTCTTTTGCGACGCGAGGCACGGTGGATTTGGGAAACAGTGAGATCGCAGCCGGCGGGACGCACGCGCGGACACACAAAACGCGCGCACGGACACACAACACGGGCGCACGGACGGATTACTCACGCCATCTCACGCCCCCCTGCCCTATACATGGCGGCTTCTATCCCAGAAGTCCTTGCAAAATCGAAACTGACGAAAATCACACCGTCAGGTGGCGTATTTATGAAAAGGGTCTATTTACACAAGGATGTCAGTGCACCGCGTGATGCTCGGCTCAATGCAATAAAGGGGCGAAGCTTGCAGTAAATCCCGCGAGGCTTGAAAGAGCGACTTACTGACATACAAAAAGACGCGTACCATCAAGGAAGAAAATTAAAGACAGAACAGAAAGCGCGTCACCGGCAACTAAATTTATTCTCAGAACATCAGCGACATATACAGGGTGTTTCAAGAAATGTGTCCACTATTTTTTAAAAAATCAGCAAAATGCGGAATTTGCTCGCTGTCTTCACAATTGCTTTTTCTGTAGCGGCAGGCATCCTAAGATGGTTGAAGACATGATTTGGGACAGTAGTTAAGGAAGGTAAATTAATTAACTTTTTAATTAGCGGAGTTAGGTGGTTAAGTCCAATGGGAGAACTGAAGTCGTTCATGCGAAGAACCCATTTCAGCTTTTAGATTTCGAAAAAGTGGCCTCTATTAATTATTGTGGCGTAATGAAGTTCAGGCAAATTCAATGGCAAAACCGAAACCCAAGCACCGATAAGCGCAACAAGCAGACGACTAGAATGACGTCACTGTTCAAGACAACGGTTACAGAGGTGCAGTGCGTCCCCGTTCGTTAACGTATGTGCGTCGATCATTAATTTGCTGCTCTGCAGCGTTGATCAGCTGCGTGATCTGAGAGCGAAGCGCAAGCGCAGCCCACACTGCAAGCGCAGCCCACACACTCACACCAAAAGTCAATTGATGGTTGATATAATGACGTTTACTCATTGTGGATGTCTGAGACGAATGTGGCAGTTGCGCTCTTCCGCGTTTCGGTTTCGGTTTGGCCGCTAAATTTGCTTGAAGTGTTCACTCAGGTTCACTACCGCGCGTAAAACGGCTTGAGGCGCACGACATGGACGACTTCAGGTCGCGCACGGCGCCGTTGAGAGTTCGAAATGCCGTCGGGGACAACCTCGTAATCGAGTGTGCCGAGACGTCGAAGCACCCTATACGGTCCGAAGTATCGTCGCAGAAGTTTTTCACTGAGTCCACGTCGTCGTATCGGCGTCCACACCCAAACGCGGTCGCCGGGCTGGTATTCCACGAACCGTCGTCGAAGATTGTAGCGGCGGCTGTCAGTCGTCTGCTGATTTTTGATCCGCAGGCGGGCGAGCTGTCGTGCTTCTTCGGCGCGCTGTAGGTAGGCGGTTACGTCGATGTTTTCCTCGTCGGTCACGTTTGGTAACATGGCGTCGAGCGTCGTTGCCGGGCTCCGTCCGTAGACCAACGTGTATGGCGTCATCTGCGTCGTTTCTTGCACGGCCGTGTTGTATGCGAAGGTCACGTACGGAAGGATGGCGTTCCACGTCTTGTGTTCGACGTCGACGTACATGGCCAGCATGTCGGCGATGGTCTTATTTAGACGCTCGGTCAGGCCGTTGGTCTGTGGGTGGTAGGCGGTGGTCCGGCGGTGACTTGTTTGGCTGTACCTCAGGATCGCCTGAGTTAGGTCCGCAGTAAAGGCCGTACCTCTGTCGGTAATGAGGACCTCTGGGGCGCCATGACGCAGTACGATGTTCTCGACGAAGAACTTTGCTACCTCGGCGGCACTGCCCTTGGGGAGGGCCCTTGTCTCGGCGTAGCGGGTGAGGTAGTCAGTAGCTACGACGATCCATTTGTTTCCGGAGTTCGACGTCGGAAACGGCCCCAGTAAGTCCATGCCGATTTGCTGGAACGGCCGGCGAGGTGGCTCGATGGGCTGCAGAAGTCCGGCTGGCCTAGTCGGTGGTGTCTTCCGTCGCTGACAATCTCGGCAAGTCCTCACGTAGTGGGTGACGTCGGCAGTGAGGCGAGACCAGTAGTACTTTTCTTGTATCCTTGCCAGCGTACGGGAAAATCCAAGGTGGCCAGCCGTCGGGTCGTCATGCAAAGCATGCAGAACTTCTGGACGTAATGCCGAAGGTACTACGTGGAGGGAGTCGGCCCGAAGTGGCGAGAAGTTTTTCTTTAGAAGAACGCCGTTGCGCATGAAAAACGACTCCAGTCCTCGTCTGAATACCTTTGGAGCCACAGTGGCCTTGCCCTCGAGGTATTCCATAAGGCCCTTGAGTTCCGGATCGGCGCGCTGTCGCTCGGCGAAGTCGTCGGCACTTATGGTTCCCAGGAAGCCGTCATCATCCTGGTCGTCCAGCGGCGGTGGGTCGACGGGGGTACGAGACAGGCAGTCGGCGTCAGAGTGTTTTCTTCCGGACTTGTAAACGACGGTAATGTCGAATTCTTGAAGTTTCAGGCTCCACCGTGCGAGGCGACCAGAAGGGTCTTTCAAGTTAGCTAGCCAACACAAGGCGTGGTGGTCACTCACAACTTTGAAGGGCCTGCCGTAAAGGTAGGGGCGAAACTTTGATGTAGCCCAGATGATGGCAAGGCACTCCTTTTCTGTTGTGGATTAGTTGGCCTCTGCCTTTGATAGCGACCGGCTAGCGTAACTGATAACCCTTTCCAGTCCGTCCGTCCTCTGCACAAGGACGGCGCCGAGTCCTACGCTGCTCGCGTCGGTGTGTACTTCTGTTTCGGCGTATTCGTCGAAATGCGCAAGTAACGGAGACGTTTGCAGGCGTCGTTTTAGTTCCTGAAATGCTTCCTCCTGCGGCGTTCCCCACTTGAATTCCACGTCGTTTTTCGTGAGCTGAGTTAGTGGCTCGGCGATGCGCGAAAATCCCTTGACGAAGCGTCGATAATAGGCGCACAAGCCGAGAAATCGGCGTACGGCTTTCTTGTCGGTGGGCGGCGGGAAGGCAGCGATGGCAGCTGTTTTCCGTGGGTCGGGGCGAACTCCAGACTTGCTGATGACGTGACCCAAGAACAGAAGTTCCTCGTATGCGAAGCGGCACTTTTCTGGCTTCAGGGTGAGTCCGGAGGCCTTGATTGCTTGAAGTACAGCCTGAAGGCGCCGGAGATGTTCGTCGAAGTTTGATGAAAATACAACGACGTCGTCCAAGTACACAAGGCAGGTCTGCAACTTCAAGCCGGCGAGTACAGTGTCCATAACACGTTGGAACGTCGCAGGTGCCGAGCAAAGACCGAAGGGCATGACCTTGAACTCGAAGAGGCCGTCTGGTGTGATAAAGGCAGTCTTCTCTCGGTCTCTCTCGTCGACCTCTATTTGCCAATAGCCGGTCTTGAGGTCCATCGACGAAAACTACTGCGCGCTGTGGAGTCGATTCAGGGCGTCGTCTATACGTGGGAGAGGATACACGTCCTTCTTCGTGATCTTGTTCAGGCGGCGATAATCGACGCAGAAACGCAGGGTTCCGTCCTTCTTCTTCACTAACACCACGGGTGACGCCCAAGGACTCTTGGAAGGCTGGATGATGTCGTCGCGTAGCATTTCGTCGACTTGTTGCTTTACGGCATCGCGTTCTCGCGTTGAAACTCGATACGGGCTCTGGCGGAGTGGTCTCGCATTTTCCTCTGTTATGATGCGGTGTTTCGCGATTGGGGTCTGTCGAATTCTTGACGACGACGAGAAGCAGTCCTTGAATTGCAAGAGCAGACTTTTGAGCTGGTCTGGCTTGTGCTTCGGGAGACTCGGGTTGACGTCGAAATCTATTCCGGGACCTCGATTCGTCGAAGGAGGTTCGGTAGCATCGGATAGGGCGAAAGCATTGCTGGCGTCCACGAACTTCTCGATGTAGGCGACCGTAGTACCAATGTTAAGGTGCCTATATTCGTGGCTGAAGTTTGTCAGCAGTACCTTTGCTTTACCGTCACGCAGCTCGGCTATACCTCTTGCGACGCAAATTTGACGGTTCAGGAGTAGGTGCTGATCGCCCTCGATGACGCCTTCAAGGTTCGCAGGGTTTTCGGTGCCGACGGAAATAATGACGCTGGAGCGCGGCGGAACGGTCACTTGCTCGTCTATCACATTCAATGCATGATTTGCTGGCGTCGCGACGGGCGGCAGCGCTTTGTCTGAGGTTAGTGTTATCGACTCAGACCTTAGGTCGATGACGGCGCCGTGGTCACTTAGGAAGTCGATTCCAAGTATCACATCCCTGGAGCAGTTTTGTAGGATTACAAAGCTCGCAGGATAAGTCCGGTTATTGACGGTGACTCTCGCCGTGCAGACTCCAATCGGCGTTATCAGGTGGCCTCCAGCTGTCCGAATTTCGGGTCCACTCCAAGCGGTCTTTACTTTCTTCAGCTTGGCGGCGAATGGCCCACTGACGACGGAATAGTCGGCACCAGTGTCGACGAGAGCGGTGACGTTGTGACCGTCGATGAGAACGTCGAGGTCGCTAGTCCGTCGCCTTGCGTTGCGGTTAGCTCGCGGCATCGGATCACGGCTGCGTCGATTTGTTGCGCTGCTTCCATCATGTTGAGTCGTCAGGTCTAGCTCGGTCCGCGAGGTTTCGTCGGCAGTGCTCTGTCTGCTTCGCGTCGTGTTCAGCAGGTTTCGTCGCGTCGTCGTCGTCGGCGTCGGCGGAGGATCTTCGGTAGTTCGACGTACAGCAACCGCACCTCCATCGGTTGCTGCCCTTAGTTTTCCGGGTAAGGGCTAGGTGACCGGCCCCGGTTAGGGCCAGTGTACTGCCGGCGGTGCGGCGACATGTAGCGGCCGGGCGACGGTGAGCGGGAAGGTCGTCGGGGCGTCCACTGAGCTCCTGCGAGGTAGTCGGCGATGTCTTGCGGTCGTTCACCCCGCTGTGGACGAGGCGCGTCTACGGCGAAACCGCGTAGGCCCATCTGTCGGTACTGGCAGCGGCGGTATGTGTGACCAGCTTCTCCGCAATGGTAGCAGAGTGGGCGGTGGTCGGGGGGCGCGCCAAACGTCGGTCTTCCTCGGCGTGTATCGCTGGCCGGCTGGCTGGCTGTATGACGTCGATGGTGGCGGCGGAGGTGTCTGGCGGCGGAACTGCGGCGGAGTGGCGTCTTGACGTGGGCGCGGCGGAGGAGCGGGACGGCGGGCCGCAGCAGCGTAGCTGATAGCCTGTGGCTGCGGCTGTACTGGCTGAGCAACGCCAAGTGACTGCTGGATCTCCTCGCGTACTACCTCAGCAATCGACGTCACCTCTGGCTGTGGAAAAGAGAGCTTCCGGAGCTCCTCTCGCACGATGGCGCGGATGGTTTCGCGCAGATCTTCAGAGCCGAGGGCTTGAACAGCTGCGCTGTCTGGAGTCAGGCGACGATTGTACTGTCGGGTGCGCATTTCTAGCGTCTTCTCAATCGTCGTCGCTTCCGAGACGAATTCTTCGACGCTGTTTGGTGGATTCCGCATCAGTCCTGCAAATAGCTCCTGTTTCACTCCTCGCATGAGGAAGCGAACTTTCTTTTCTTCGGGCATGGCTGGATCTGCGTGGCGGAAGAGTTTGGTCATTTCTTCCGTGAATAATGTGACGTTCTCGTTCGGAAACTGGATGCGGGTTTCGAGCGTAGCCTCGGCCCTCTCCTTGCGGACGACGCTCGTGAATGTGGCCAGGAACCTGGTACGAAAAACGTCCCATGTTGTCAGGATGCGCTCTTGGTTTTCAAACCATGTCCTAGCCGCGTCTTCCAAGGCGAAGTACACATGCCGTAGCTTGTCTTCATTGCTCCAGTTGTTAAAAGCGGCGACACGGTCGTATTTTTCAAGCCAGGTCTCCGGGTCCTCGTGTGATGAACCGCGGAAAGTTGGCGGCTCCTTCGGCTGCCGGAGCAGGATGGGCGCAGGCTGCACAGGGGCTGTCATCGTCGCTGCGGTTGAGGTCGTAGTCTTGGTTTGCCTGGTGTTTTCCGGCAGGAGTCCGTGCTCTGGCTGCAAGCCTTTCAGCCTGCGGCTAGCTCGTTGCTGCACGGGGGGCTTCGGTGTCTTCTCGGCGCTGTGGGCTGGGTTCACGGCTTGACGGGGGCGTCCGGAACATGAAGGAACAGCACCTCCACCAGATGTCACGTGGTCGTGACGTTGACCCAAGCAGCAGTCGGTAATGTTCAAGATGAAACTGTTTATTAGGCCGAACTTGTGGCCGGTAAACGGAAAGTCAGATTACAGCAATAAGCACTGGCACTGATAGCGGCGAACGGAGCGTCGGCCGTCGATCAACTGTACATCGTTGGAGCGCGCCGGCTTTTATAACGCACGCGTCGAACATTCTAGCCTTATCACTAGTCGTCGCGGAAGCGCTGGAATAATCTTGAGTGTTAGCGTCTTGCGTGCAATCTTAACAGAACGATCTCTACAAGCGAGAAACTTCTGGAACAATAAGGCGCGGTCTGCGCCGAGTACTGCTGATAGTCTTTGTGGGCGGAAATCGAATACAGTGAAAGAAACGCGCGTGGCAATATATTATCTTCTGTGAATAAATCCAAGTTTCAGTCTGCGCTTGTTTGTGTCCTCTTTCTTTGTCCCGTTAGTTTGCGCTGCCAATATTTCACCATGTATCAATACCAACTAGCCCGCCTTTCAAACCTTCTGAATGTGATCCGTAGTTAGTCCTTATGCGGGGTATGCGTAACGGTGTAGTTAAGGTGGAATGTAACGAATATGTGGACTTTTGATATGTTAATGCTATTGATGGGCATAGAATAACGTTATGTAAAAGTTTGTAGACAAGTACTAAAACACGATAATTGTAATGAATACTTAAGTAGTTTAGTCGCACTACCAATCAATGTGATTATTTAATGAATTAGATAATAGCTTACAGTTCCACGTTAGCCCTGGGAAACTTAAAGATGTTAAAGAAATTTTGTTGAAAAAAATAAATAACTTATCAACACTGAAAAACTACTCCACAAAACTTCTAGGGAGATCGTGCTATGATATTTTGTCTTGTGTTCGGAAAGCATGACGCTGTTCTTTTTATCACAGATAACTACTGGTCTTCTATTGCTCATGTGGCTATACGATGCATCTGGTTTTCTGTTCTTACTTTGTTTTTGTTTTTTTATATGTGTAATACTTGTGTATCTGCAGTATGTTAAGTGTGTTATGTGTTGTTTGTTTTAATTTCAGTATGTTCGCGCTCAATGTGGTCACATGATACGTCAAATTTGTTTTGTTTGTGCGTCTGCGCAATAAATGTGTGTGTGTGTCGGACTTCTGGTGCAGAGGCCTCTGTCACGCATGTGAAATGCCTTTTCCCTCCGTTCTTTCTTTTTTTCTTGTATGCCAAGAAATAAAATAGCGTCTACTACTACAGCAGCGCGTTGTGGGCGCAACACAAGATAAACACGTGCAGGTGCTCCAAAAGTGAAACGGAGCCCTCGAGCTGTGGCCAAGCTATAGATATACACAAAAGTGAATGCCAGTGCACTTCATTAGAGAAGTGGTTCTTTGTTTTCATATGGAAATGTGCCAGAAGATAGTGCCAACATTTCCGTACAAAATAAAGAACCACTTCTCTAATGGAGCGCACTGGCATTCACTTTTGTGTATATCTATAGCTTGGCCACAGCTCGAGGGCTCCGTTTTACTTTTGGAGCAGCTGTAGAAATAAAACAACAAGAAACCTCCTATAGTCGGTAGGCGCAGACCGTCGCCGATGGCCAGCATCTCGTTTACTGGCTGATTGAGCTACTCTCACAAGGCATCATAACGTTGGAAGAGCTCAGCGCATCGATTCGGCAATGGGAGACGTACATATTACCAGTAAGCTGCGGTCAGCCTGTTAAATGCGAAGCATTTCTTAGCGAACTTCGGTGACTTTGAGCGTATCTATCTATCTATCTATCTATCTATCTATCTATCTATCTATCTATCTATCTATCTATCTATCTATCTATCTATCTATCTATCTATCTATCTATCTATCTATCTATCTATCTAGCCGCCTACGACTTTGTGCTCTCCTGGCCGTATCGTTAATGGGATTTATACCAAAATTCGTATGACATAACATGACGTTATGCCAAACATGAATGTCTGGTCATATCATGAAAATCGTGAATAACTTGTCATGAAAAGTATGATTTACACGCCATGGCCATAGGGCTCCTGTGGCCGTTTTCTTAACTTGATATATCCAAAAATTGGTACGATGAGACATTTCTGCATGACCAACATAAATGACAGGTGGTAATATGAAAATCATGACCTGCATGTCATGAACAACATGATTTACATTCCACGCTCGTGGCGCGCTGACGGCCGTTTCGCTAGCTTGATATACACCAAATTTGGTATTGAGCGACGTGACTGTATGACGAGCATAAATAACAAATGATAATATGGAAATCATGATATGTCATGTGCAACATGTCTTGCGTGCCACGCTCATGACACTTTCGTGGCCGTTTCGCTAGCTTGATATACACCAAATTTTTAAGGCGAAAGCCTTTAATGTCTCATGCCGGTCAACCGTCCGTCCGTCCTTCCGTCCGTCCGTCCGTCCCCCCCAGCCATGCCTTGGCACGGTGCCAAGTGGGCGCCGAGCGCGCAAACGGACGCCGGTCGCGTTGGACTCTACAGCGCTCGCGCTTTGCTTGCGTAGCGTCGCTGCGCCCGGCGTCTCTAATCACGCAAGGAGGGAGACGCATGCATCACGTTCCATTCTGACCGACCCCGTCTCGGTGGCCGCAGGCGTTCGAGGAACACACTTTGGAATGGACGAAGAGTCCGTCAATTTAAACGCTGGAACGCGGATGGCCGCTGCACGATGCGCAAAGCGCGAGAATACGAACGCATGTGAAACGGAGGCAGACTGGTCTCGCGTCTCGCTGCGATTCGAGGTAAAAAAATTAAGCGAGCATAAGTGGCAGATGGTAACATGAAAATCTTGTCATGCATGTCATCTACAATGCCATTTACATGCCACGCTCATGGTGCACTTGCGTCCAGTGCGCTAGCTTGATATACACCAACATTTGTATTGCGCGACGTGACTGTATGATGAACACAAATGACAGGTCCTAACATGTAAATAATGACATGCATATTATATACTGCATGATTTGCTTCTTGCTGGTTGCTTCGCATTACATCGATTCCCACAGTGCGTGGGATCTACCGGCTTTTTTTTATTCGCCGACAGTCGGCTCAAAGCGCTCACTACGAAGAGCCGCTGCGTGCAGTTGTATACGGGCTTGCCGACCGCCTATCCACACTAACGCGACGGTGCTGCTGCCCCCTATAGCCTGACTCACAGAGAATACCAGCTTCGCTGTTAAAAAGTTGGTATACGCTGCTACTCGGTGACTGCTTCGCATGAAATTGACCCCCCGCAAATCTGCCTGCTTTGTTTTGTTTTTTTTTAATCTACGGTGCCCCTGGATGCAAAGAAACGACATGTTCTGGGTCACAACTGACATCGTACACTATATAGACAACTTCGTTTCGACCATGCTAATTGTCAAGTTCACGTAACTTCCATGATATCCACACAAAATAGGAGTCTCGCTGACACAGACTATGTGCATTCGAATAAATTTAGATGTTTCTGAAAAGAACCTAGAGATTGCTTCACAGTTTTGGGAGATTTCACCTGTGCCTGTATCTGGAGTTCCTAGAAAGGGCGTGAATAATGAAAGACATGACCGCAGACTCGGGAAGTTCCGGGCTTGCCACCAGAAGAAGCGGCCTCTTTTCAGAAAACTACTCTAGGAGCTTTCCGTATCAATACGTGGGGGGAAAAAATTGGGCGGAATCCCGCCCTGGGAACGTGAATGTCCAGCGAAGCTGTATCAAACACCACACATGCTGATGGGTGGGGGGGCGGGATATGTTTTCTTATTACTTGAGAGTAATGGTAGTATGGTACAGATAACCACTTTGTTCTCTCTGTGGTAGACCGTGATTGGTTCCACGACAACTTTCAGCAAGACGAGTGGTTGCTCATTGTGAATTTTGTGTAACTTTTTTTTTTTCGCTGCAGAACTCATAGATATGGAGTAGCCGAGGTAATATGAACCTCAACCTCTCCACAGCAAGACAGGTAGAACAGAACAAAACAGAACAGAGTCTGTTCCTTTCGTCGACCATTGCATTCACGCTGTTCTTTTGGTGTCTTTCCTTTCATTGGTCTAGTTGCTAGACGGGTCATCCTTTTACATATGAGAGCGGGGAAGACGCGCGGAGAGAAGGAAAGGCCGTTTCATGTCATTCGAAGCCCTCGTGTGAAGTGCAAAGCAGCTGCAACATATAATCTTGACCAGGAACGCGTAGGAGGGTGTTCCCAGTGTTCACAGGTGCCTTATTATCCATCATGCGGTTCTGATGCTTGTTTGGTGTTTTAAGAGCGGAGCTCTTAACGCTTTTCGTTGCGCCGGGTATTGCGAACAGAAATGATCATCATCTTGAATCGGCACGCGCTCTCTTCCTCTTCTTCAGCTTCTGCTTCGCTCCCAATACTCGTGCTCCGATTTCTCCGGCGCGGCCTGCAATAACGCTGATGGGTGAGAGGAGAGAACGAGTACAGAGAGAGAGACAGAAAGAAGCAGAGAGACCGAAACAAAGGCAGATATGAAGAAAGAGAAAATCCTGCGAAAAAGATTTTTCATTCAGCGGCGCCTTTCGAACCCGCCCACCCACGAGCCCAAGGCGACCGTCTTAACCGCTCGGCTATCCATGGCACGCCGACAGAACGTAGCATAGCCTTGTGTACTATCGTATGGCAAGGGAGTACAAAAGGGAAGTGATGGGGAGAGGAAACATGTGAGGGTTATGAGAAGAGAAAAACGAAAACCTGAGCATATATAAAAAGGGGAATGAGAGAAATAGGGAGAAACAAAATCAGAAAAACAGAGATGTAGCGATCCACATCGCTAGCGCCAGCAAGAGAAGATAAGAGAAGAAGACGACGAGACAGAGAAAATAACATGTATCAATAAACCGATGCAGTCACATTGTCTGCATGAAAACTTTACATTGGCGTAGTCGAAAAGAGAGATTCAAAGAAGTAGAAAGAAAGACACTGCGAAAACAAGGATAGAAAGAAAGAGGAAGCAAGCGATAAATAGAGAGACAGATTGAGACATAGAAGGGAAAGAAAACGAAAGATAGAAACAGAAAAAGACAGAAAGAAATGGAAACCGAAATGCAGAAAGAGAAAGAAGAAATAGAAATAATCGGTGAGCACCCCTAGTGTGAACTCTCTAAATTTCTTTCTTCATTTAAACAAATACTCAGCTCCATGCTGTTTGCCCGCGATCGCACAGAACGATATGCCGTTTTCGTGCAATTGTTAATGGGTCCCTAAACGACGAAGAGGTCGAAATTTAGTTGTGGCATTGCAGCTGTGCACGAGTCTACAGCCACGGCCGCTGGCTAAAAAAAGAAGACCTTTTATTTTTTATGTAGCGGCCGTGCTACAGGGAACGCGTTCGTCGGCTCGTCCGTCGACCTCTCC
>JALIZH010019492.1:0-10009 GCA_030522465.1 Rhipicephalus appendiculatus | reverse complement strand
CCTGTCGCCGGTAGGTCTGCAACCTCTCCGTTGCCCCTGACCGGCCGTTTGGGCGCGTTGGTATCGATTTGTATGGGCCACTTCGGCTAACGTCGGCTGGTAACCGCTGGGCCATCGTCGCTGTAGACCACCTCACGCGATACGCCGAAACCACCACCCTCCCCGCGGCTACGGCGCGTGATGTGGCCTCCTTCCTGCTCCAACGATTCATGCTGCGTCACGGTCCACCCCAGGAACTGCTCAGTGATCGAGGCCGTGTTTTCCTGTCCGAAGTCGTCGAAGCCATTCTCAAAGAGTGCAACGTTGTTCACCGCAAAACTGCTGCTTACCACCCCGCAGACGAATGGCCTCACCGAACGCTTCAACCGTACGCTCGGCGACATGCTCTCCATGTACGTCGCCGCCGATCACACAAATTGGGATGCCATTCTGCCGTTTGTCACCTACGCCTATAATACCGCCCCTCAGAGCACTACTGGTTTTTTACCTTTCTTCTTATTATATGGAAGGCACCCGTCGCACACCATCGACACGATACTTCCATACAAGCCGGATCCATCTGAGTGTGCGCCTATTTCTGACAGAGCCAGGCTTGCTGAAGAGTGTCGAGAGCTTACAAAGACCTTTACTACACATGATCAAGAGCGGCAGAAGAGCATTCGCGCTGACACCAGCACTTCTGCGCCCACGTTCTTCCCTGGAGCGCTCGTATGGCTCTCGATCCCTACCACTGCAACTGGCCTCTCTTCAGAACTACTGCCCAAATACGAAGGCCCCTACCGTGTCGTCGAACGCACTTCCCCTGTAAACTACCTGATCGAACCCATCGAACCATCTTCGGACATGCGCCGTCGAGGGCGCGACATTGTCAACGTGGAGCGCCTCAAGGTCTGCCGTGACCCGATCATAGTAACCAGCTGTTAGGTCGCCAGGCGGCTCCCCTTTTCGTACCCGGGGTAATTGTAGCGAAGCTTTGGAACTAGTGGGTCGTCCTCTCCAGCGCCTTCTAGTGGGTCGCCCTCTTCGAAGAAGAAGAGCAGCTCGTGCTGAGAGTCGGTCCGCGCCTTGACTGTCGCTGGTGTGCATCGTCACCGAGTGCCCGCCAATAAACGTCTTAACACTGCAAATACAATGGGGATCATCAGGGGTGTATTGTAGCAGATGTAGCAAAGAAAGTTGATTCGCACCATAAGTTCAGCTTTGATAGAGAGCGCAATAAAACGGAGGAGACAGAGAACACAACGGTCTATTCAGTTTCTTTTTTCTTGCGCTCTTTGTTGAAGTTTATACCTTGCTGTAACGACGAGAGCAGCTTTGAGATTGGGCTAGTGTGTAATCCACCTTCAAGAATTAGCGCAGAGCGGACGAAGGACAAGTCTTTGTTCTATTTCTTATCTTTTGTCCGCTCTACGCTGGTTCTTGAAGACTAACGACAAAGCCAATCGTGCGCCCGTCTGGATTTGTAGCACCTGTCTGCGTAGCATCTGTCTTTGCGTAGTAGATATAGAGGGAAAATGCGAAATTTATTACCTTTGTTGTAGATACATTAACCTAGATAAAATTACAACGAACCACGTGCACCTCCTACTTTTAGAAATACGTATAGGGAGCCGAAAGGAAGAAAACAAACATTTTCTCAGAGCGTCCTTTTGGTATATCACACCCCTGCTAGTATACAGTCCATACTTTTCTTGCCGCATAGTTTATTGTTTATTTCTTCCTATGTTATTGTGTAAAATATCAAATTATCAAGAGGTTCCGGCTATAACAAAGTCATGCGCTGTTGCATCACCTATCCTGCTTCGCTAATATTTCTTGAAGAGGTTGCGCTAGCCGCAAGGGCGCACATCTGCCTTGTCCAACTATACCGCTGAAATGTTCATTTCTTTCGTTGCCGAACCTCGTGCCACTGTTAAATATCATTTATAAAACTCCACTTCCCAGGCTTTCCTTACACTTTTCAGCAATGTATGATATGAAAGGTTTGCACTGTGCTTTTTTTCCATATTAGAATGGTGTACTCCTTTCTAACTATGTTGTACCGGTAGAAAGTCGCCATTGTAATGCGCGGAGAGCACAGTCAAGAGATAGACGAGGTGATTTCGATCTAGTTTCCGTGTTCGTTCCAGCTTGGTAATAAATGCGCGAATAAGCTTCTCGATGCTTGCTTATTGGCTGCATATGGTTCGAGGTATGGGCCATCACCCCGCACGAAATTAGTAATTGTATTTTTTTAAAGTCTCATATTTCGTCAAGCGATTATACTTGGCCCCAAGCCTTGTTTAAAAGACCTATGCTATGCCGGCTCTTTCCAACGCTGTTGCGACATTATCATGTAGTTCTCACATTATACAGCACCGGTATCTCAAACACGTGGCCCGCGGGCTGCATGCGGCCCGCAGACACGTCGCTAGCGGGGCCGCGACTCGCACATGACTTTTTTCGTTCCATTTTTTTTTAGTTTCCTTATAAGTACGTTGTTGAACTACACAGGCCTGACAGGTCTAAGGTATTTTAACGCGATAGCGTGATAGAGCTCATCTTGCAGAAATTGCGGCGTCAGCGTCAGGTGTCGGCGTAGGTGTCGGCATTGGGGTCGTTGGTTGTGGTCGAAAAACCATCATGTTCTCCGCGGACTAAAAATTGAAAGATGCAAATAAAATAAGTAATAAAAATTTTCATCTCTGAGTGAGGATCGAACCCAGGCCCTCTGCGCTCATACATTGAAAATTACTACCTCTGCTTGGAAATGCAGTGAACATAACTCACCGATATATTGTTAAAACCGGTATCGTTATAAGTGGGTGCGACTGTATTACATTTAACACTGCGATTAGAAAATAACGTTTATGATATAAAATAGTAATAAATGAAACTACAGCACGGTATAGCGCGATTTTAACTATATAAGCGCCTGATCTATTTACGTTTAGCTCACCTGTTTAAAATAAATTAGGTAGCCCTATATGCAAGAAGCAAAAGAGGATCAGTACTTGTCACTTATAAAACTTCTCCAAACAGCGTGCCCCCACATAAAAAGCGTTTATAAGATCAAATGTGGCACATATATGCATGCACAACGTATGTGCAACGAAGTTAAAGGGACTCTAAAGTGAAAGACGATTCTTTTATTATCAACAAATTACTCTTTTAAAATTGCAACATCACCGCGCTCGCCGCCTCAAGATTCTTGGTAAGCGAGCAAATGCGGAAAAAAAGAAAATGGGGGGGGGGGGGGGGGGGGCGACGCCACCTTGAACTTAGTGCAGCAAACACCGTGATGTCGCAGATTCCCACCGCGTCTACTGGGGCTTATGTTGCTCCTAATCGGTGAATGTTAAGTAGATGGACCTCTGATGGGGCATAGACTAAATGTACCAAGTTTAAGGAAATTTATTTGAGCCAATGTTTCTAAAATGCGACAAATACAGTTTGAAATGCGCGACATCACGCGCGGTGATTTCGGCGCGAATTTAAAAATGCGACTGTGACCTTCATTTCCTTCTGTATTAATAAACTTATAATAGTCAAATTCATGACATTGGAGTTTTCATAGTAGGCTTTATCAGTCTAAGCCAAGTAATTGGTTCACTTCAATGTCCCTTAAGAATTGAGCCAAGTCTAGGCGCGGCCCTTCCCGAGCCCGCCACCTCAAACCCGAGCCCGCCCCTAAGCCTGGAGCTTCAAGCCCTGAGTCCGGCCTGGCCCCGCAATGAAAACTACTTTAACCGGCCGGACCCGCGTTATCGCGTAGGCCCGAGCCCGTTTAGGGCTCTACACTCTAAAACTGAAACTCCAGCCGCAAGAGTAAAGGAGCTTTGTCACTCTCTCAGCAGAGAGATTAAGAAATTATACTCTCTCTACAGAGAGTCACTTCACTCTCTTTTCCCAGAAGGAGTAAAACACCCTTTCACTCCTTCTGGGAAAAGAGAGTAAAGTGCCTATTTTACTCCTGCAAACCGCGAGAGAGTTCAATGCCTGTTTTACTCCTTTACCATACGAGAGCTTGTTTCAGAGCTAGTTTTACTCGTCCCCCGCTCCCAATTGGAGAAGCTGCAAAGATAAGTCCGCCCAGTCTTGTATCTCGGACTGTCACTCAGTCGAGAGAGAAAAGATTGTATTTTAAAATGATGGCTGTGGCATAGCTGGGCTAAGCCGGATTAGGAAACACAAGGCCCCTAAACCACCGGCAGACGCTAACGCTCGCATGCTCCTTTGCTAGCAGATGCGCGCGCTCCAAGCGTTTTGACCTGGAATGCTGAGGAAGGCCATTCGGAGATACCCCCGTATTTTTTAAGGCGAAAGCCTTTAATGTCTCATGCTCACATTCGTCCGGTGTCCATCCGTCCGGTGTCCGTCCGGCGTCCGTCCGTCCGTCCGTTCACACCCCCACTGCGCATGCGCCAACCCATTAAAAAAAATTAAAATAAAAAAATTCCCCATCTCCCGCTAAAGGGAATCATGTGTGGATGCGAAGCTGCGGTGAGATAATTAGCTTGAGCGGGAGGAAAGTCGCCGTTCTCATTTCACGGCAGTGGTCCGGGCGCTCATCGCGGCGCTGCGCAGGAGAGAGAATGAGACGCGCGCGCTCCGTCATTTTCATACCGCGGAACTACCGTGGCGCCCCCCAGCGGAGTATGCAGCTGTCACACCACCTGTCGTTCCGTAGAGGATTCCTAGCGGAAAGGACGGGGGGCGACCGTAGGAGAGGAGAGAGAGGGTACGTGCATGCGCTGTGGGGGTGTGGGACGCGGGAGCCGCTCCGTAGAGTAGAGGATTCCAAGAGGAGAGAGGGGGAGAGGACGCGGGGGCCGCTCCGTAGAGTAGACGATTCCTAGAGGAGAGAAAGGGGGGTGAGCGTAGGAGAGAGAAGGGGGGACGGCACGCGCATGCGCTGTGGTGGTGTGGGACGGACTAAGCCCCCTCCAAACACATGCAAGCAAGATTAAGCAATGGGGTCAACCTGGGCGACAGACACCACCTGCCTAGCCACTGCTAAGCAGCCTCTCTGTGCTCTCGGCCATGACTCAAGGAATGGGGTCAACCTGGGCGACAGACACCACCTGCCTAGCCATTGCTAAGCAGCCTCTCTGTGCTCTTGGCCATGACTCTGATGACTGTGTTAGGGTTGACGGCCTTCATATTACTACAGTGTTCTGGTTCGCATAATGGGCGCTTCCCTACTTAATGAAAGTGGCCGGACGCGGGACGGGGGACGGGGGACGGGGGGACGGTGGACGGGGGGACGGCGGACGGGGGGACACGGGGAGGGACAGAGCCCTGAGCATAAGATGCTTCGCATCTAATATATTACTACAGTGCTATGGTTCGCATAATGGGCGCTTCCCTACTTCATGAAAGTGGCGGGACGCGGGACGGGGGGACGGCGGACGGGGGGACGCGGGAGGGACAGAGCCCCCGAGAATAAAATGCTTCGCATCTAAAACCTCCTCTCCACCTCTCTCTCTCCTCAGGCATCCCTCCCCGCGGAGGGCACACCCCTCACTGCGCATGCGCGTCCCCTCCCTCTGTCCCTTCCTACACTCCCCCCTTTCTCCCCTCCTACGCTCCCCTCTCTCCTCTAGGGCTTCCCTGCCGGCGGCGTCCAGACCCCCCACTGCGAATGCGCGTCTTCCCCTCTCCTACGCTCCCTCTTCTCTCGCCTCGCGACACCGAGGCAGGCAGCGTCTGCTAGCGAGTTTCTTGGTTGAAAAAACCGACTGCTCGCGCTGCACAACGGTTCACTGGCCACCCCGTATATATGGCAATGGATCTTGACCTGCAAGGTGGTGCCGGTGGGAGATTTCTCCTGTGCGTTGTCGAACGATAAAAAATTCGCAGCGTGCGCGTTAACTAAAAGCGGACTGCGGGTCTCTGTGTCCAGTCCGAGTCTTCTGTCTCTCATTGCCCATTAGCAGCGATAGGGATGTTCTAGTAGGAAACACCGGTCCATCACTGCGTGCTTTGCGCCCCCCAGGTTTCCTTCTCCTGTGCAACGCTGCGATGAGCGCCAGCGTCAACGCCGCCGCCAGTGTAAGCGTTAGCGCCCGCTGCTTCGCATCTACACATGGTTTCTTTTAGCGGGAGATGGTGTAATTTTTAAGGCGAAAGCCTATAATCTCTCATCCTCCTCCGGTGTCCGTCCGACCTCCGTCCGGCATCCGTCCGTCTGTCCGTCCATCTGTCTGTCTGTTCGTCCGTCCGTCCGTCCGTCCATGTCCGTCCGTCCATCCGAGCTCTGGCACGGAGCCAGGTGGCCACCGCGATGCGCAGACGGACGCCGGTCGCGTCGGACTCTATAGCACTCGCGCTTTGCTTGCGTAGCGTCGCTGTGCCCAGAGTTTGCAATCATTCTGACCGACGCCGTCTCAATGGACCCAGGCGTTCACGGAATACACTTTCCAATTTACAAAGGGTCCGTCAATTTAAGAGCTGGAACGCGGATGGCGTTTGCACGATGGGCAAAGCGCGAGAAAATACTAGCGCATGCTAACGGAGGAAGATGAGTCTCGCATATCGCTGCGATTCGCGGTAAAAAAATAAAGAAGAAAACACGCACCCATTCGGTTTGTGTGTTATCCCACTGAGAGTGTAAAGGAAACAAAGACATGGCATAATCAGTGGAATGGCCACACGCTTTCGCCGAACACGCTTTGGAATGTACAAAGTGTCCTTCAATTTTTCAAACAAGCCTCGACTCGAATTCCAGCCTTCACTTGGCCGAGCTGAGCACAGCGCCGCCGCTCGACTGAAGATGACTCGGTGGTTCTCACGAAATGATGCCGGCTATCGCTCATATGCAGTGAACATTTTTGCCGAAAAGTGAATCTACCAGCGACATTCTCGAGTCAAGGTGGAGCGCTGAGTGAAGGGACGTTCTAGAATACTGGGGCTAGACAGACAAGCCGACGAACGCGTCCACTGTAGGCTTGTGCACATCTGCAACGCCACTAATAATTTCGCGCGGCTTGGCACGGGGTGGCGGAGCAAGCCGCAATTGCTTTAGCTATCAGGAACCGAAAATGGTCATACGTTTATAGTGATTCCAAAGCAGCAATTAAGAGCTTTGACAAGGGCTACGTCGCTGGGACTGCAGTTAAACTTATCGACAATGTCGACGTTATCGAAACTGACATCAGATGGTTTCCTGCACATATGGGTCAAGTGGACGAGACTCGGGTCAACCTCAACGAGGTGACGAATGACCTGGCACGCGGACTCGCTTGCCATGCCGGTCAGATCCGACCCGAAGCCCACTACCATTCCGGGGATTATAAAGATCATTTAATCACGTACAACGATATCACAAAAATACTACTACTTCGGGCGTAGGCGATTCCCACTGCCACACGTAAAGTTGAGCAGGGCTCATGCAGTCACGCTACGTTTACTGCAACGGGGACTTACCCCACTCCGTATATTCTAAGCAAAATTCATCCCGAAAGTGAAATTCAAAAAGAATGTAACGCGTGCGGTGGCATCATTGAAATCAGACACATGCTGGCGGGCTGTCCCACGACTCTTGCCGACCCCGAAGAAAAATGGCTTTACTGGCAGGAGATGGTCCAAAGCTCTTCATATCAAGATCAGCTACGGGCTGTCCAGAAGGTCCACGATGACGCCCTAAGGCTCGGCCTGACGGTACCAACGTGGACGCGGCCCGCCTCGGTCTGAAAGACCGGGCTTCAGGACTCTAATAAAGTTTTGTGAATGAATGAATGTCACGGTGTATCCTTTCTTCGCTTCAAGGCCACGCGGTGATACACAGTGTAACTCGCTCAAAAATTTATAAACTAAATAACCGGATTTTATGGCAATAATAAAATTTTAGTCATTCATTCAATCCAGCGGGAGGGATCGTCCTGGCTCCTGGCGACACGGGCCCGTTGAACGCCTGGAGGCTCTCGAGAAGCCCGTCGCATGCTGAGGGCATCGCCCCACATTTTGGTGCGGAAGGGACGCAAGAAGAGGGAGGGGGAGTCAACAATTTTGCGACGCACTCCACCATGACGTGGAACGCCGTTGGGGATCTGCCGCAGGCCGGGCTAGAGTTCACGTAGCGGTATGGGTTCTCGATGAACGAACGATGAAACATATGCCTCCTCAACCTGTCGTGACGAAAACCGCTGACATGCCCAAAGAATCCGCGATCGTAAATGCACGCGATTATGTTGACTCATACTGAAACACTCCCAGCTCCCGGAGCCTCACACCTGCGTTTTGACGACCGCTTGTGCGCGGCAAGCTTTGCTGACACTTGTATTTGCGAGCGGAAGGTGAACGCCAGTAGTGCTTCGGTGACTTCACATTCCGGCTAGGTAAACATGCAGTCCCATAATCTGCTACCTCGCTCTGCTCGTAATTTAAGCAAGTTATCACAAGCATTTGTGCCGGCGGCAGGTCTGCACCATCTGTGCAAGCACAGGGGTGTGCTTCTCAGGGACCGAGCGCCAGTAGTCGAAACAACACGCACTTCTCACCCATCTGTGCACCCCTCCGTAACACGCGAGAAATAAAATGCTCATTTTTAATCAATTAATCCTTGGGGTTTACCGTCCCAAATTGCAAAGTGCAAACGCGTCTCCGGCTCCTATCTTTAATTGCATCTACCACGAACTTTCGCTCACGGTAGACGCTGCTTTTTCGCTCAGAACCAAACATGCCAACGCCGCCGAAACCAAGTTGTGTCGATAAAAAAAAGAAAAAAAAATGCCCCCACCTCCCCGAAGGGAATCGTGAGGAAATGCGAATGCATTTCGCGCGCGCTTCACTCCATTTATATACGTGCGAGCGAGCGCCGGACGGGGTGAGTGGGGCGCAGGGAGGAGAGAGAGAGCGAACGGCGAGAGAAGAAGCGGGCGAAGCACTGCACCTACCCCTCTGCTACACTCTCTCTACACACGCGGGAGCTCCGCCGAGCTTCCGCGATGCGAGCGCCCTCACGCACCAGAGCGCGCTCCTCCTCTCCACTCACTCTCCGCTACTCCGCCCGCACCACCTGCTCCGGTTGCTAGGGACCCAGGACATAACACCTACCGGCGCGCACACCTCCTCAACCTATCCTCCTCCTCCTCCGCAGACAACGCCGGACAACGGATGCCTGACATAGCCCGACTAAAGGAAATGCATTCACATTTTAAAAAAAAGATGCGGCTTGCATCAAGCGGCGGCTAAACGGCGAGAGAGAAACACAAGAAACATGATAACAGAACCTTACGACGCATGCGCGCGCGAGGGAAAGAAAAAAAATTACACCATCTCCCGCTAAAGGGAACCATGTGTAGATGTGAAGCAGCGGGCGCTAACGCTTACACTGGCGGTGGCGTTGACGCTGGCGCTATCGCAGCGTTGCGCAGGAGAGAAAACTGAGGAGGCGCAAAGCACGCAGTGATGGAGCGATGTTTCCTACTGGAACATGCCAATCGCTGCTAATGGGCAATGAGAGACAGAAGACTCCGACTGGACACAGAGACCCGCAGTGCGCTTTTAGTTAACGCGCACACTGCGAATTTTTATTGTTCAACAACGCACAGGGAAATCTCCCCACCGGCACCACCTTGGAGGTCAAGATCCATTGCCATATATACGGGGGTGGCCAGTGAACGGTTGTGCAGCGCGAGCAGTCGGTTTTTTTCAACCAAGAAACTCGCTAGCAGACTCTGCCTGCGCCGGCGTTGCGAGGCGAGAGAGAGGGGGAGCGTAGGAGAGGGAGAGAGGGGAAGACGCGCATGCGCAGTGGGGGGTGTGGAAGCTGTGGGCAGGGATGCTTAGAGGAGAGAGGGGAGAGCGTAGGAGGGGTGAGAGAGGGGGACGCGGATGCGCAGTGTGAGCCCAGGCAGGGATGCCCAGAGGAGAGAGGGGGGAGCATAGGAGGGGAGAGAGGGAGGGGAGGCGCATGCGCAGTGAGGGTGTGGTTGCCGCGGGGGAGGGATGCCTAGAGGAGAGAGAGAGGGGGAGAGGAGGTTTTTTATTTTTATCTTTTTAAGGGTCTGCGCATGCGCAGTAAGGA